>LPNX010590972.1:37032-73095 GCA_001517045.1 Pseudotsuga menziesii | reverse complement strand
ATATAGATATAGATATATATATATGATATTATTTATAAGAAATTGGAGTGATATTATATGTTGTCATATATACATGTATAGAAATGAAAATATCTCTATCTTCTGCCCCTACTGTAACTAATCTTGCCAATAAAGACCAAGGCAAGGGAGAGGATATCAATTCCTCTCAAGAGAATGAGAATTCAGTGTTGATTCCACAACTAGCACTTATTACACTCCCCTTGCAGTGCAGGGTCCAACATCCACGATAAAGAGAGAGACCCTTGCTGTGTGTACTAAAGGGAAAGGCCTACCATATTCAAATAAAGTTATTTTTTTCATGGGAGACTTTACTTCCCAAAATTTTGTATGTGCCACAAAAATTGATTCTACAATTGAACACAAATAAATTGGAGGTAAAGATGAAACCCTTGTGAAAAATAATTGCATTGATTTGGGAATTGGAGAGCTGGAGAAGGAAATCTCCCGTCTTACATGAAAACTAGTAGAATTGAAATTACAAAACACTTGTGAGACACCATCCCATGTAATTGGTATTCAACACACATCCAATGACAAAAACACACCAATGAGAATTTCAAATAATATAGAGACAAGGAATGGTCCTCGAGAAGGGAGTTTTGAGAAGTGAAAAAAAGGAAGGGTTGTCTCTGCTAAAATTATTCAATATAGTTCGAAATCCCAACCAAGATTTAAGAAAAAGAATGACAAAATGATGACAAAGAAGATTGCCAGTGGGAAAATCACTCAAATTCAGAAGAAATATGGGTCATCTGGGCCTCAGTTAAGAAGCAATACTAGAAAGGTAGGATGTCTCAAAGAAGACAAGTTTGAAGGGAAGAAAGATACACTAGTACAAAATGAGGAATTAGCTACTAGGTGACTAAAAATTCTAGTCACCACAGGTTTTTCAAGTGATTTACTACTAAATAAGAGCAATTTTGATTGACCCAACTATAAACAACTAAATTAATGACTAATTTAGTCACCAGTTAACAAATATGACTAGATAGTAAGTGACAGAGTTAAAAATGACTAACATAAATGACTAATTTAGTCACGACATAAAAAATGACTATCTAGAAGAATATGAATTAGTCATTTATGTTAGTCAATTTTAATTGTGTCATGGAAAATTGTAAATTTGACAATGAAGTGTAAATTTTGTAAATTGGCTACCTTCTATTAGTAATATTGGTGCCATGCACCTCGATCTTCAGAGATCCAACAAAGAAATTGCACGAATTTTCTCTTGACCATATTTATCCTTGCTGTACCATTGACGCAAACTCAGTTAAGCACGTTCCAAAGGAAAATTAGGTTCCTACGTCAATTACGAATTAGGTACTAGAACCAGTACCATATCGATACCTAGCTAGAAGCATCATATCCCTACATCCCCTCGAGAATCGACCATTCGAATGCACCTCCTCCACATAGAATTACCAAATGCATCTAATGCATGGCCAAAAAAACACGTCAACTTCATATTTGTGGGCCGAAGGTATCATTCGACCCTTGCTCCATCATTTTCCAGGCATGCAACTTGTTATTTCAAATAAATTGCAGATATAAAGTGTTGTTAAGATTGGTTATTGGATGTTGTTATTGCTGTTAATTATCTATTTGTACCACATAAAATGCCATACATTCTTCATTGCTAAAACCACATAGTAAACCAATAAAAAGGGTACTATAGTATTCTAAAATTTGGCAGGCAGTTAGAGCAGTCACACAAAAAGTGTTTGTCAAAAAGTCCCTATCAAATTCATTCATAAAGTGGGTCACAACTAGACTAGAAGTGAGGGTAATTAAAATCATTGCAATGACTAATTAGTTTGGAATGACTAAGGGGGTACCTGAATCCATATGCTGCATTAAAATTTATGAAATTGTATTTGGGGGTATTTGAATCCATCTGCGACATTAAAATTTATGAAATTGTAAAATGAAATACAATTTCATAAATTTTAACAGTGAAGATATATTTAGAGGCCCCTCTAAATCCATTTGCAACATTACAATTTATGAAATTGTAAATATTTATTGTAAAAATTGCAATTTATATCCATTCTCAAATTTCGTTGGATTATCCATTGTCTCACTACTACTATGTTCAACTAAATAGTTATCAGTGGGGGGCGGGTTATGGGAATACTACAATAAATGTGGCATGATCACAACATTCAAATTGAAATCATTGGGATAAAGATTCAGAGTCATAAGCAGTGGGGAATATGGGATTGTTATTATAATGTACCTGGTTGTATGTGTTCAATTTCTAGACCACGAGGTACTTCATATTCTAAAAAAACACACTATATTTTTCTCTCAAAATAAAATCTTATAAACTCTTGGCATTATATTCCTCGGTAGGTTGATTTCTTTTGTAATTATGATAATGTTTTAATCCTTGTGATTCTTTAGTGGTTTGGGCCTTTATACATTGGTAAGGTGAGTTAAGCCATTGGGAAACATCCCAATATCCCAAAACCTTACACCGCCAATTTCCTAATGACTTTATAACACTCCACATTTCCAACATTCTAGTCGAGTAAGTTTACTCACCAGGGAGACTACCCAATACCATGAAATCTTACATTTGCATTCACCAAACTACCTTATTGAACCTTACTCTCCATTCACTTGAATTCTTGATAAACCTTATTGATAAACATGGTTGTAGAGCACCTCGTAACTCTCGGTGCAATAGCCATATTAGAAATAAATCCTTAAAATTTTAGGAATTTTACATGTTTGCTCATCATATAAAATTAGTAAATTTATTTTTCAACATTTTTATTAAAAAATATTAAAAGATATTTAACTTTATTTATTTTTATGAAAAAATCATTATTTAACTTTTGGAATTGTGGGTGAATTAAGTTTTTAATTTTCCCTCTTTTTTAGTCAATAGGTGAATTAAAGTTTTTTTTTTTCATTTTCTTTTTCCTTAACCTAAATAGACTTAGTGTTAATGGACTTTAACCCTCAGCATTGTTGAAATAATATGTACATTAAATTTTCACAAAGTCATTGGGATACTAGTGGGCTATGTAAGTATATGCGTTGAAAAAATGACAGAAGGCCTTCCAACAACAAAATTTGGAGTAGAGTGGTGAGAGGAGAAGGGTAGTTGCTCACATAGTTCCAGATGAAAGTGCATTGCAACTAAATCTCAACTCCAACATACTGGTAAAACCCTTTAACTCATTAGTGAATTATTCATATGGAGATGTGGGAGGCTTCGATTACGTTGGTCTTGATGATGAATTAGCTGGTCGATATTCCAGGTTCAAAGGTCCTCCTGTAAAACCCTAAATTGTGAATTCTATCAAACCCCAAATGAGTGATAAAAAGGAAAAAAATGGCATAGATAATGATAGAAGGACAAAGAACGATCTAGAGAAGGATCCAACATTGTTTGGGGGAATAAGAGAGAATGAAGGAATTGGCAGGAAATATAGGGTTATGGTTGATGACGAAGAGGATACAATTTTAGGGCAAGAACTTGCTATGAGATTGGCAGCATTGACTCAACCCCTTCAAATATTGAAAATATTGTAATTAATGAGGTGTCCTAAGCCTGAAGAAGAGAAATGTCTTGCTGAGATTCATTGGGGAAAAATATTCAAGCAGGATTGAACAAGATCTATGGACATTTGCTGAGGTTTGCAAAATATTTCTTATGTAGAGGTAGTATTCTCCATCCTATATCAGTATCTCTGTTGTGGCAGCATTTTCTTCTTGTGTAATGACTGTGGTATTGAGCATAAAAGTGGGAAGGTTGTCCTCAGGGAAGAGGATTCTGGTGGTATCCTTAGTAGGAAACCGTTGAAAATCCCTTCTAAACATATTGCAAATCATCAGGGAAATGATTTTATTGACACAGAGATTGTTGTTTCAACTAGCCTCGATACTACTTTCATGGATATAAAAAAAAGAAGCAAAGAATTGAATACAACATATGAATACAAGTCTACTCATGGCAAGAGGCAATTGAAGAAGTAGACATTTGAAGTGGCAGGTAAAATCTCTTGTTTTTGGGAGGGTCAAAGATGATTTTTTAAAACTTCCATTTGTTTAGTATTATAATGAATTCAATAAACCTCTACGTATCCTTACCAATTGTAGAGACAATGTGTCTTCATCTCAAAACATGACCACACTACAAATGTTCTGAAATTCTAAACTAAAACAAACTCTTTTTTTGATGAAACTGCCTTTAGAAGGGAAAGAGAGATCTAGGGGGAAAGCAAGCCTGTCATATCCTACTGATGAAGAGCATTGTTATGCAATTAGAGTGTTTCTTAATGAAATGTGGATTGTAAAGGGGAAGGAAAGGTGTTAGTGGGAAAGAGTAGTAAGGCAAGGGGTAGGATAAAAAGGTTTGTTCATAAGCTACATGGCTTAGGTTAGGTAAGGCTGGAGACATAGGTTACAGAGATCTATTTCCAAGTCTGATTTCCTAGGATAGTCCCCCCAAGGTGAAGATCAGATATGATTTTTCAAAGGATAGTCCAAAGAGGTATGGGTGTCTGAGGGTCCCAGGTAAGAGTGTAAGTGGGTTCCCAAGCAATTGTAGTTTCAGGAAGGTCCCGTGTAAGGTCACAATAATTCTTAGTTTAAGGCCCCAAGGATTCCAAAGGAGTTTCCAAATTCAATTCCCAAGGCAGTAAGGAGGAGGAACCAACATTCCCAAAAGAAAAAGGAGGACCAACAACAGCATTAGGATCAACATAACCAGGGTCATGACCAGAAGCGGTTGAAGGAGCAGTCCAAGCTGGATTCAAAACTATGAATTTAGAAGCACGTTGGTAAGCTTCCTTTTTTTTGTTATTCACTTATAAAGTTATATTTTACAATTTTTCTCATGCCACAAGAATCTATGTTAGGGAAAGGTAGCATCATATGAATTTGTGAATTTATATGATTGTCTTCGCACCCAGTTCCCAGAGTTTGTTTGCCTACAAAAGAATCTTGGGTGTCAGGAATCAGTTATGCACCATGCCACTAGGAATCATAATATAGGTTAGTTATGTATGTTCCTCATGGTAACAATTATTTTTTAATATATTAAATTGTAGCTCATGATGCTTTTTTGTTAGAGGTTTTTTGTTGGAAAAGATAATGCAATGCAGTATTTAGTATCGCAGTGTCTTCTAGAGATAATGTTATGTTTCAGTTGTTTAGAAATAGTAACACTGTTATGAAAAAAACTAGATCACATTACAACAGAATATGTTGCAGAATATTACATTCAAATATCTTGTTTTTTGTGATATTATTGAGCTTGGATGTATACTATTATTTTTTCAGCTAAAGAAAGCATGCTTAACTTTAACCTTGTCTCTTACCTGCTTGAGCTTTCATTTTCTCAATTTTGAGCATCAATCTCATTCATTTAAAATTTTCTCTACATCGCAAAGGAATTTATAGTTATAAGTATCCTTCTCCTCTATCAATGCTACCAAGGTATACATTTTATCTTGTATAATGTTCAATAAAATGCATATAAATGTTGTACAAACATTATTTGTACTCATAATAGACAAAATGAAGCACTACATTATTTTTTATCCCTACTTTTCTATGCATACAGTCATAGGAGAAAATGTCAAGATAAGGAGCTGCCTTCTGATCACCTGAATTTCCCATATTTCCCCTCCAAATCACAACCTACCTGCCAAAACTCTTCAGGTTAATTGAATTTTGGGTATCCTTTCTGGTGCTTGCTGAAATTCCTTTTACAGAAGCTCACTTTGAACCTAATATTCAATTATTCCGTAGTAACAGGGCTACCATTTGGCATGACAATTGGCTGAGACTATGATACATATTTTTGTAGCAGAGGATTTACAAGAAGTGGAGACAAGTAGAAGGGAATGGATGGAGATTACATATTACCGGTTATCAAAGCTGAATATGATAGCACACCATCATGGTTAAGGGATCTGGCATCGTGGGAGGTAAGAATTCTTTATAATTTATTCATGTTACTTGATTCAGGCTCAAGATTGCCCTTCTGTAATTCTTTTCACATGCACTGCTTTCTTCTTCTCTAGTACCATAAAAATGCTTTTGATCTTTACTGCTAAAACCCAAAGCACAAATGTTTTTTTTCATTGTTTCTGTTTAAAGTTGCCTCCCATTGTTTTCTTCTGTAAGTTTAGAAGGAAAATAATGATTTCCGTAGTATATGTTTGAAACTTTTCTCCACAATTTTCTGTAAGAACCAAGTAGGTTACATCATCAAAAGCTAGTTAACTAGCCTAGTTGTTGTTTTTATTATTTCAATCCTGATTTTGGGATTAATGAATAATATATTTCATTCACAGGGAATCCTTAAATCTGTAACACAAGTCTTTTAACTTACATAAAAAGAACCATGTGGCAAAGGTTGTGAGCATACCTTTCCATGAAAACTTGCAGGCTACCTTTTCTGTACTAATGGGAATTTCCCCATCAACCATTCCTTCACTTATCACCTTGAAAAAAACACATTACTATCTAGATAAGGCCTGTTTATATTTTAAATTGACGTTATCATGGGTCATTACCCAATAATTATTTTTTTTTAGTCAATAAGAAAATATATCATGATCAAATCTATTTGTTTCATATTGTAACATAAATCTTTAATATATTTTACATGCCTGGTAGTGATTCATCCAAAAGGTATCCTAATATATGTAACATAAGTCTTTTAACTTACATACAATGAACCTTGTGGCAAAGGTTGCGAGCATACCTTTCCCTGAAAACTTGCAGGCTACCTTTTCTGTAGTAATAAAAGTTTCCCCATTAACCATTCCTCCTATGATCACCATAACAAAATCACATTACTATCTAGATAAGTCATTTTTATAGTATGATTTGAATTTATCATGGGTCATTCCCCAATAATTATTTCTTTTTTAGTCAACAGGAATATGAAACAAAAAAAGGCAAGAGGAAGTGCAGGTTGGGAATGTCAGTCATAGTCTGTTACTATAAGTTTCTCAAACGAGGACAAAAATGTATTGGGACCAACCACCCTCAAGTGAATCTTAAACTAAACTGTGAATTATGTTCCTTTGAATTGTAGGTGTGCATTCCACCTACCACCTTCTACAAGTCCAGCTCGCACCTAGAACCTAAAAAAAATTGTTGTAAAAAGGTCTACTTCCAAATTAATTTAATACATAAAGGCTACATTCTTTGTGGGATTTGGTGCTCTAGTTAGATTGATAGGTAAAACCAATCTGAAAGATGGTGTCATTGCTTTAAAATGCCCTATTTCCTTTCTGAACCCCAATCTATGAACACTAGTGCTAACCATCAAAACTTCTCAGGCTCCTTAGCTTAGGACAAAAAGGATACCATAATTTAACCATAAGCAATAGGAAATACACAACAATATCTAAAGGGAAAGATGTGGGAATTGCTTCCTTGCATGCTCTGGAATCAACTTTTGAAGAATCTCAAGCATAGCCCCCTTTAATTCTACAAGACAAACAGATATGTTAATATGTGAAGTGCAAATTTCCTTGATAAATATAAGGTAAACAATCTTGAAAGAAACAGTCACATAATGCATCATTTAACATATCTGAAAATTAGAAAACAAGAGTAGGAAAAATAGGTTGTTTGTCATACCCTCTGGCTTGAAGTCAAAAAGAGCAGGCAAAGGATGGCCATTTTGCAGCCAAGTGTTAGGATCACGGAGTTCATCAAAAAATGGATGCACACAAGCTTCCAACTGTATTTAAGCAAAGCTCATCATAAAATTAGGTCAAGGATCAACTATTACAAAATTAGAACAAACCAAAACTAAGATCAAAGCACTATTGAAATATTTGACTTACTTTGAAAACCCTAATTTGATCATAGCCACTTACAGGGTTACAACAGAGATTGGGTGAGTACTAAAGCATCCTATAGATAAGATCAATTGCCTCTGCTGGCACTCGCTTGTGAAAAAACTAAAAATGTAGACATATTAATTCTTTTACCCCTCTTCAAATTCAAGTCAATGAAAGTGCACGAGTAAGAATTATACTAAGCTTATGCCAAGGGTGAGCTTTTATAACGGGAAAATTGAACTCTGTATAATTGGGATTCATACATTTAATTTCCTCTCGAGAGGGGGTCCCAAGGATCTGAACAAACACATAAAAGATACATTTTATCCATATTCTTGGAATTCCCACACATATTATAAAGATTCATGCTAATACAACACATTGGAAAATGCAGAAGATATATTTCATAAAGGTATGAATTTCACCTTAATGATATCCACAAGTTGGTCTACTGCACTATCACCAGGAAACAAAGGCTGCAAAAGACCCAAAAGATTTAAGACAAATATAAATAGGATTCCAATGAAAAGAAAAACACAACAAAAATTTTATCATTTGATCAGATAGTTTATGTTCAGTTGTGAGTAAGTAAAATCCATGTCCCTAACTTGACCCACGGTCATGACCAGGGTCATGACTAGAAGCGGTTAAAGGAGCAGTCCAAGATGGATTCAAAACTATGAATTTAGAAGCACGTTGGTAAGCTTCCTTTTTTTTGTTATTCACTTATAAAGTTATATTTTACAATTTTTCTCATGCCACAATAATCTATGTTAGGGTAAGGTATCATCATATGAATTTGTGAATTTATATGATAGCCTTCGCACCTAGTTCCCAGAGTTTGTTTTCTTGCAAAAGCATCTTGGGTGTCAGGAATCAGTTATGCACCATGCCACTAGGAATCAGAATATAGGTTAGTTATGTATGTTCCTCATGGTAACAGTTATCTTTTAATATATTAAATTGTATATGATGATGCTTTTTTCTTAGAGGTTTTTTTGTTGGCAAAGATAATGCAATGCAGTATTTAGTACCACAGTGTCTGCTAGAGATAATGTTATTTTTCAGTGGTTTAGCAATAGTAACACTATTATGACAAGAACTAGATCATATTATAACAAAAGATGTTGAATAATTTGACATCCAAATATCTATTTTTTTGTGATATTATTGAGCTTGGATGTATACTATTATTTTGTCAGCTAAAGAAAGAATGCTTAACTTTAACCCTGTCTCTTACCTGCTTGAGATTTCATTTTCTTAATTTTGAGCATCAATCTCATTCATTTAAAATGTTCTCTACAGCGCAAAGGAAGTTATAGTTCTAAGTATCCTTCTCCTCTGTCAATGCTACCAAGGTATACAGTTTATCTTGTATAATGATCAATAAAATGCATATAAATGTTGTACAAACATTCTTTGTACTCATAATAGACAAAATGAAGCACTACATTATTTTTTATCCCTACTTTTCTATGCATACAGTCACAGGAGAAAATGTCAAGATAAGGAGCTGCCTTCTGATCACCTGAATTTCCCAGATTTCCCCTCCAAATTACATCCTTCAAGTAATACCTGCCAAAACTCTTTAGGTTATTTGAATTTTGGGTATCCTTTTTGGTGCTTGCTGAAATTCCTTTTACAGAAGCTCACTTTGAACCTAATATTCAATTATTCCGTAGTAACAGGGCTGCCATTTGCCATAAAAATCAGGTGAGACTATGATACAGATTTTTGTAGTAGAGGATTTACAAGAAGTGGAGACAAGTAGAGAGGGAATGGCTAGAGATTACATATTACCAGTTATCAAAGCTGAATATGACAGCACACCATCATGGTTAAGGGATCTGGCATCGTGGGAGGTAAGAATTCTTTATAATTTATTCATGTTACTTGATTCAGGTGCAAGATTTCCCTTCTGTAATTCTTTTCACATGCACTGCTTTCTTCTTCTCTGGTACCAAAAAAATGATTTTGATCTTTACTGCTAAAACCCAAAGCACAAATGTTTTGTTTTATTGTTTCTGTTTAAAGTTGCCTCCCAATGTTTGCTTCTATAATTTTAGAAGGAAAATAATGATTTCCGTAGTATATGTCTGAAAAATTTTCTCCACACTTTTCTGTAAGAACCAAGTAGGTTACATCATCAAAAGCTAGTTAACCAGCCTATTTGTTGTTTTTATTATTTCAGTCCCAATTTTGGGATTAATGACTAATATATTTCATTCACAGGGAATCCTTACATCTGTAACATAAGTCTTTTAACTTACACAAAATGAACCTTGTGGCAAAGGTTGTGAGCATACCTTTCCTGGAAAACTTGCAGGCTACCTTTTCTGTACTAATGGGAATTTCCCCATCAACCATTCCTTCTCTTATCACCTTAAAAAAAACACATTACTATCTATATAAGGCCTGTTTATATCATGGTTTGACGTTATCATGGGTCATTCCCCAATAATTATTTCTTTTTTAGTCAATAAGAAAATATATCATCTTATTGATAAAATATATTTGTTTCATATTGTGACATAAATATTTAATATATTTTACATGCCTGGAAGTGATTCATCCACAAGGAATCCTAATATCTATAACATAAGTTTTTTAACCTATATACAATGAACCTTGTGGCAAACGTTGTGAGCATACCTTTCTGTGAAAAGTTGCAGGCTACCTTTTTGTAGTAATAAAAATTTCCCCATTAACCATTCCTCCTATGATCACCATAACAAAAGCACATTACTATATAGATCAGTCATGTTTATAGTATGCTTTGACGTTATCATGGGTCATTTCCCAATAATTATTTCTTTTTTAGTCAATAAGAATATGAAATAAAAAAAGCAAGAGGAAGTGCAGGTTGGGAATTTCAGTCACAGTCTGTTACTATAAGTTTCTCAAACTGGGACAAAAATGTATTGGGACCAACCAACCACAAGTGAATCTCAAACTAAAGTGTGAATTATGTTCCTTTGAATTGTAGGTGTGCATGCCACCTACCACCTTCTACAAGTCCAACTCCCACCTAGAAGCTAAAAAAAATTGTTGTAAAAGGATCTATTTCCGCATTAATTTAATACATAAAGGTTGCATTCTTTGCGGGATTTGGTGCTCTAGTTAGATTGATAGGTAAAACCAATCTGAAAGATGGTATCATTGCTTTAAAATTCCCTGTTTCCTTTCTAACCCCCAATTTGTGAACACTAGTGCTAGCCATCAAAACTTCTCAGGCTCCTTAGATTAGGACAAAAAGGATACCATAATTTCACCATAAGCAATAGGAAATACGCAACAATATCTAAATCCCAAGATGTGGGAATTGCTTCCTTGCATGCTCTGGAATCAACTTTTGAAGAAGCTCAAGCGTAGCCCCCTTTAATTCTGAAAGACAAACAAATATGTTAATATGTGAAGTGCAAATTTCCATGATAAATATAAGGTAAACAACCTTGAAAGAAACAATCACAGAATGCATCATTTAACATATCTGAAAATTAGAAAACAAGAGTAGGAAAAATAGGCTGTTTGTCATACCCTCTGGCTTGAAGTCAAAAAGAGCAGGCAAAGGATGGCCATTTTGTAGTCGAGTGTTAGGATCACGGAGTTCATCAAAAAATGGATGCACACAAGCTTCCAACTGCATTTAAGTAAATATCACCATAAAATTAGGTCAAGGATCAACTATTACAAAACTAGAACAAACTAAGACTAAGAGCAAAGCACTATTGAAATATTTGGCTTGCTTTGAAAACCCTAATTTGATCATATCCACTTACATGGGCACAATAGAGATTGAGTGAGTACTGAAGCGTCCTATAAATAAGATCAATTGCCTTTGCTGGCACTTGCTTGTGAAAAACCTAAAAATGTAGACATATTAATTCTTTTACCCCTCTTCAAATTCAAGTCAATGAAAGTGCATGAGTAATAATTATACTGACCTTATGCCAAGGGTGAGCTTTTATATGGGGAAAATTGAACTCTGTATAATTGGGATTCATACATTTAATTTCCTCTAGAGTGGGGGTCCCAAGGATCTGAACAAACACATAAACGATACATTTTATCCATATTCTTGAAGTGTCCACACATATTATAAAGGTTCATGCTAATACAACACATTTGAAAATGCAGAAGATATATTTCATAAAGGTATGAATTTCACCTTAATGATCTCCACAAGCTGGTCTACTGCACTATCACCAGGAAACAAAGGCTGCAAAAGATCCAAAATATTTAAGAAAAATATAAATAGGATTCCAATGAAAAGAAAAACACTACAAAACTTTTATCATTTGATCAGATAATTTATGTTCATTTGTGAGTAAGTAAAATCCATGTCCCTAACTTGACCCAGAAGAAGCTCGTCTAGGAAACAGCCTACTGACCACATGTCAATAGTTGTTGTATACTCTCTGGCTCCAATATAAGCTCAGGAGCTCGATAATACCTTAAACAAATGTAATATATGTTTGGTTCACCCTTAACATGTAACAGATAAATTGATTTTATTAGGAACTATTTGTGAAGACAAGAGTTAAATAAAAAAATATTCATTAAGAGGAGCTACAGATGCAATGCATTTCCAGAAAATTTGCATCTGAATCTCAGATTTAACTTTTTCTTGCTGCTAATTGGAATTAATACTCCTTTATAAAAAATTTGGTAAAGACAACTTCCTACTGCTAGACAGATTAAAACTCGTTCAGTAGCACTTCAATGATCCATCATCAATTTTCAGCTTGTACAATCAAAATGAATTTGTTAAAAATCAACTGGATTTAGGTCCCAGTCATACTTTTACAGATTAGATAATCAATATAGAATCCAGAAGACCCTTTAGATAAATATTTTTTTCAATGAAATCTCAATTTTAGCTATTGATCCCTTGAGGATATTCCAACTAGGAAGGTTCTATCCTATAATCCAATTTTTCCACTATTATGGACCTCAATAATTCATTTGATTATATGCAGGCATGTGTGTAATCTATTGTCGTGTTTTGAAGTTCATTCTCAAGAAGCTTAGCTTCCTTTTTCTTACTTTAAATAGGAAAATCAACAGGAAAAATGGAGATTCCCAGGGCAAAAATATCTTCAGATGAGCGCCTTTACTAGTACTGTGTGTTGTTTCTATTTTTCATGACTCAAATGTCCAAGTCTATTATGGAAACAGGGTCATGATTTCTTAAGATACTGACCATGTTGATAGTGTTATTGATATACTTATTGAATGAAACATTATATAGTGAACACAAACAGTGTCCACTGATCCAATATATAGTGAACACAAACAGTGCCCACTGTTTGACATGCACATGAGTCCAAATTAAAAGAGCACATTAGGTCTCACTGTGAAAAGGCAAGTAATCTCAAACTGCTCATTTTAGTGTCTGCTCCAATTAGGTCTGAAAATTATGAAGTTGGAATAGGGTGTTTGGTTATAGACTTTGGATTCACATTAGTCCATTTCAATTCAAATTCCATTTCCAAGCATGTGCTTTGACAGCTTATATATTCTCACCTGAAAATTATTTTTTCATTAAACCATATAGTCAGTTATGGAACCCATCTTTACAAGGCCCATGAAAGGTTGAACTTGTGTTATAAGAATGGTTTTAGGTTCTTGACTTTCTAAACCTTCACTGATCAAATTTCTCTCAAGACTGTAGCATTTCTAGTTAATTTACACATGTTTCAATTAGTTGCATAATTTTTCAATATTAGACTCTCCAGATTCAGCATCCCATTAGATGCTAGAATTTTTCATGATTATTGTTCTAGCATATTAGCTGAAGTTACCTATAAGTACCTTTTCCAGTGCAATATGCCTTAAACTCTAAGGTTATTGTGTTGTGTTGTTTCTTATTATGGAGCACTTTAACTCTGTTTGAGTTACCAGGGACAACCAATTCAAATACTATTAGCCTATCGAAATGTTGAAAACATCCTTGGCATTTGGATTTTGTTCTTGAGTGTTATTTGGGCAGTATCAATAGCCAAATTCTAGTATTAACTGGTTCAATTGCACTCCCCTTGATTGATATAATTAATACCTTGTAATTATTTGGCTTTTTAGTTGTATTGTTTCTAGTTCTCTAGTTCTTTAACCTTTTTGAAATTCACAAGTACAATCGATTCAAGATTATAATGACACTTGAAAACAATATTAGTTCAACTTGTATATAAATTTACTTATTTTTTTATAGTTATTAATTGTTGCAATATAGAATTGCGTTCCCGATGTGAAGTCAACTCCATTAGTTGAAAGGAGAGTGTTAATCCGATACTTCTTACTTCAAATGTTGGTGTTGCCACTTTACATCAGCCATTTTCCTTCCCTTATGAATGTTACAACAAGTTCTACAAACACAAGTACAAGTTGAATCTTCATCTTAGAAGAGAGCATGCAGGACCTGCTTATGAAGAAAATGAAAAGCAGGTACGAACTAGTGATGTGGAAGATGAGATGGATGAGGGAAGCGAACATGATGAAAATGTGGGAAAATTTGGGATCATAATTAGTTCTCGTCGAGGGAAGATTCGAATAATTTTGAAGTCGTCACCTAAATAAAGTTTGAAAAGAAAACATACTAGTGTAGCTCCTATTGATCTGAACAACAAAGCCAATCCAAAGGTACCTACAGGGAGAAGTGGGTTGTTTGCAAAGGAATAATCTGAAGAAGACAGAGAAGAGATAGAAGAAGATAAAGAGGACACGTAGGATGAAGGATGGGGTAACAGAATGAACATGGAAACAAAAGATGAGGATGATGAATAAACTGAGGATGAAAGGAGCTAGTCTTTCTTTCTACATTGTTAGTGAAGACAACAAATATGAAACACATTATTCTATTTATGAACAACGCTTAAAATATCTTCTTTTAGTAATGTTTCCCAAATAACCCAGCCAATAAAAGCTGAAAGAGGAACATATGCCTGAAGAAAAGATTGATGAAATAAATCATTGCTCAACATATTGCTCATTAGTATGTATTGTCTATGGTAATTAGTTTGTAGAAGGCAATGAGCAAAATTTGCTTCAAATATGAGCATTTTTTTCCCTTTTTAGTAGTATCAATGCTTTGTATTCTAGTATCAGTGATTGATAATAGATAACTACATGTTATAACAAAATGTTAATGGAAAAATATCTTTTCACAAAAAATGACCAGAGGTCGTTCACCTTCCTATCAAAACACCCATGATGTTTCTTTCTCTGACATTGTTTGTCATTTCTTGGCTTATATGGTGACAGTAGTATACTCAAGTTTTAGAGCCATCACTTCCTACAAGTACTTAGTTTTCCTTTTCTTTGATTGTTAGTGGATTCCTATCATGAAACCAATGTTTTTCCAACTATTACTATTGTTTTTAATTTGGTTTTGATAGAAGCTTTGTGAGTTAAACTACAAGTGCTAGTTCAATATTTATGTCCCCTCTTGATTATTTTCTAATATGTATTGATAGTTCTACCCTGATCCAAGAAGATGCGCCAGCCTCTACCAACAACAAATCTCTGCTGCTGGTAGATAAGGTTATGCAGGCTGGTTTTTGATGTATCTTAGAGCTAATACAAAGATCCATGACTTTTTGGAAGGGGTGTGTCTCAGCTGAAGCCAATGGAAGATGGTTTTTCAACTGTGTTCAGTGGGGTTCAACCCAAGACTCACCATCCTATGAGAAGACCCAGGTTCAAATCATCCTGTGTCTACTTGGTGTGGTTGTTGTGAGAAGACCCAGGTTCAAATCATGGCTGGCTTGCTCCTCCCTTGCATGGGATCTGTGGTTGTGGCTTGCAGCTGGGCCATCTCTTTTTAGGAACATGCCTTATAAGATGTCACCAGAATGCGTGCCTTGTTGGGCTTTGTGCTAGATCATTGATGTAGGATGTTGGCAGTTAATTTGTAATTTGTGCTGGCTTAATACCCACGACCTGATCTTCACTAATAAAACATTCTAGAGGGTGGGGCCACAGTTTTGAGGGATTTCAGTCCATTGGGTTGTTTTCCTTCAAATATATATATGCTCCAAACAATGGTTTAAGATGATTGAACTACTGTATTTATTTTCTTGATGACCATGTAACTAACAAATCAACTTGGATGATGAAAAGTGGGAAAGAAAAAGAGAGTTCCAAATGAGTTTATATGAATGATTATACAATTAAACATCCAGTGGTTCTACTTCTCTGGAGGATTACACTCTGCCACAATTGCAAGCAAGTTAAAATTCCAAATTGTTGCTAATGTTTGTCATATTGTAAGCAGCTGGGAAAAACATTTCATTGCTACGAGGGAAGTACTTCACTAATTGCTAGTTTCTAATGGTTAAGTACTTCACTAATGATTATCTAATTATATGATCTTAAATTGTATGAAAACATTGATAGAAGTTTGATTATTTTATTTGTTGTGATATTTCAAAAATATTAAAGTGGCTTATCAATTTCTTGCCCATGCAGGTTCCATTACTTTCAGGCATGGTTGATGGGATAGGTTCTCAACTTATGCAACTAAGGCAGTTATATGATGGAGCAATGTCAAAACTCAAGATGCTGATGATTTGTCATATGGATAAGACAGAAGAGGTTTTGATTGTAGAAGATGAGAATGGCAATATTTTTAGATAGAGTATGAAATATAATGATGTCCTTGTCCAATACAAGGTATGGATACCTTCTAATTTATAAATCGTCCCCACATAGATGACTGATTCATGTGTTCTAAATCTTTTGAAGTAACGAAGTATATTGTCTTTCTATTTGATTCACTTTCCTAGGTTCAAGGGGTATAAAGTTATAAAAAAACACATATTCATATGTTTTCCTACTCTTTTTGCTTAGCAATGTTGTCAAGCACATTGAGATCCTTTTATTGTCAAATTCCAAATAGGGAAATAGTGCCATAAATCATGAGGTCCATGTACCTAGTTGACAATAACTTCCTAATGATGTCTTCGTAATGACTAATACATGGCTTAACTCATTTGTCATGACCCACATAGTAATAAAATGATTGTGGCATAACACATCTACCAATCACATGTGCATTCACTAAATACAATATAGACCATAAGATAAGATAAGATGAGACACATTAGTTTCCAACAGATGGCTGCAAATATGGCTGCAAATAGCTCAATGTGACTGTTAAGTATAACAGTGAGGAGCGAAAAATGGGAGTGCAAAGACAACTCCTATAAAAAGATGATAAAAGCATATATATTATATTCCAATTAATACCTTGAGGCTAAGATGAAGGAGCTAGTTTGTGTTAGTTGCTGCAAATGCAAATAGATTTTTTTTTTTCATATATGTTTTGAGGTTGACAGTATTGATCTGTGACCTTGTGGATTGTATTTGTCTCACTCTGCCCTAAATGGGTCAAAACATCAACTGAATGGATATTTAGGTTTGACATTGAGGAATCATGCACATTGTTTCCCATAAGGTGTTCACTTAATTTTTCATGAGGGTTTATGGGTTGGTTTCTGAGTTTTCTGGGCAAGTCTAAAGTATGATGTCTTTTTCTTAGTTGTAAAACAAATTCTGGGAAATCCATGCCACCTGTGGATAATGAAAGGAAATGAACAGCCCATGTACCTCATATCTAGGCATTTTTTGGGCCCTATTCATATTCAATTCAATGATCATAGACAATGGAACCTTTAGTTAAGAAAATAGTTTTTGAGACTACTACTTTGAATTAAAGTCTTCAGGGAAGAACTGTGTTGTCAATATTGTTTCCTATGATTGATTATGCCAATTCTTTCATTTCTCAGTTGTTTTTTGAAAATCCCGCATACACCAAATTCAGTTGCTAGTCTCCTATTTGTTTGATGTTTCTTTAGTCCTCTATATCATGCTATCAGAAATCAGATAAATTATCTTTCTTACAGCAAAATGTTTTTATTTATTTATAAGATTCTCAAATGTCCAAAGACTAACATTTGAAATATGAAAATGCAGCTCCCTTGCCTATGGGCACATGTTTGGCATCTCTTGTATTAGAGAGTGGCTTCAATGACACAAGAACAATATTGGCAAGGTAAGAATATGCAAGCTCACAAATTGTTGTTTTCCATGGTGTCATGTTAAATGAACTGGTAAGACTATAAAGTTCATGAAAAAGATTAAATATATATTTATCTTTTTTGTTGAAACAAATCTTTGAGATTATAATTTTGTATTTATGTAAATAATGTGTAGGATCCACAATGCAATAACAAGGCTAAGATGGGTGACATAAAAATTCTTTATGTGCCAGTTATAGCTGTAAATGGTCAACAATAGTGATAGATCAATTGTTTTTGTTGCAATACCCACAGTTTTCGTCATCCTTAGAACTTAACTCTGCATATTTGAATGAGTAGGTGATGGATTTACCATCGATGAAGAATTATAAGACAATTGCAAACTGATATTATTAGTCCTTAATCAAGTACCCACTAGATTAGTTTGACCAACTTCCATGATTAGATAGGACTAATCCATGATTGCAAAATTCAGCCAAAGAGATTTTTTTGAAGCTATTAAAAGGCCACTTTTTCTCCAATTTCTCTAATCAGAAGTGACAATTTGTTCAGAAAATTGTTAGTAGCATAGTGTTAGAAATTTAAAATGGCTAAAGTAGAACTGTACAACTAGGTAATAAAAAAAGTAGATAGTATTCTAGGAGTCAGCACCAAATATTCAATTCTCACAAGGCTTTTAAAACAGAGATTAAATTTTCAAAGTAAACTAGAGAGCTCCTACTAGTATATATCTAATAGAAGTACCTAACACAAAAAGGATTTTACATATCATGCTTTAGTGAAAAATATGCTGGCTATAGGCTCTTCTAGGTTCTGCGTGGACAACCTGTATCCTTGGGTTCTCAAGCTCAATATCTTCAAACTATTGTGAAACATTTTCATCTTCTTTGGTATAAATATGTTGTAGTGGAACCCCAAGTCTGCCTATGATTTGATGATGTAGTCTAAGTGCATTTGATGAGATTTTTCAGTCCTGGATTTAAGGTTCAAGCAATCAGACTCCAAGGCTTGTATTTTCCTCCTTTTCTGCATGACTATATCCAGGATTTCCAAGTTCTACGAGATGATGACATGCTCCTTGCTTTGTATAGTATTTTTCAGAAAAAGCATGGTAAAACTATTTTCATTGATGTAGTCCTGTCTCTGAAGGATTTTCTTGATATCAAGGATGTCCTACTGAGTTCCCATGATATCACTTCAATTTTCACTATTTTGTTGTAACATGCAGTAGACAAGAGGGAAATTTTTGTTTCTGACTCTTTGTTTTTGATGCAGTGATGGCATTGGGCTTCGATATCCTTTCAGGAGGGAATCTTCTTTGGACTATGAGAATGATAGTGATGAAGAATGGGAAGAGGTACTCATCACTAAATATCTTTGGTAATAGTATTTGTAGTATTTTTATTAGCTTTAGTTACAGGGAAAATTGTACATAGCTCTCAGGGATTAGTTTATCATAAATACTAGTTACTGGTAAGTTGTAATAGTAATAATTATGTAGTTTGTAGATTGATATCTATCATAAATTTGTTTGAATATCATCATTTTAAAGAAATAACAACTTCTTAAAGGGTGCTAGATCAATGGTAGAGCGCCTGCCTAATTATAGGCAGGAGGTTGGTGGTTCGATTCCTCCGTGCCCTATCATAAATTTGTGACTACAAAAACAACTAAATTCACATATATACGACTATTAGTAGATAATTTCTCGTATCTTAGTCGTATTTAGATTAGTCATTAATATGTTAACATCTAGTATTTTATTTAGTCATATATTTGGTCATTAATGGTTGCAATCAGTGCCTAAATCAGTAACTAAATCAATGACTCACTCAATGACTAAATCAATGACTAAATCCATGACTAAATCAATGACTAAATCATTAACTATCAATGACTAAAACAATGACTAAAGCATTGTCTATCAATGACTAAATTATTGTCTATCAATGACTAAATCAATGACTACTAAGTCAAGCTATTAATGACTAGTAAAATATGACTAGCTATAAGATAGTGGAAATTTGCTACTATTAGTCACCGACTAAAAAATAGTCGTTTATAGCCTGATTTTAGTCATTTTTTTAGTCATTAATTTCTCATTTTCTACTAGTGATAACATTGGCAGGAAATTGAACCAAAATAAAATAGATGTGTCTAAGGATTGAAAAGGAGATGGATATTCTCCTGGAATATTTGATGGAAAGGAGAACATATCTCCATGCTTAACACTTTTAGAGAAGAATCACAGTTTTTTCCCAAGTTCAAATTCTAAACAAGTTCTAAAGGATGAAAGGAAGCTAGGAAAAGGCTTTCTTGAGAATTTCAATAAGCTTTGTGAAATATCGAAGAACAAGAAATTTCAGAAGGTACACTCCAATGTCACTATTGGAAATTGCATCAAAGTGCCCCTATGTAACCAGGCAGATAAGGTATCTACTGCCAAGAAACAAGGTCAAATAGATAATAGCAGGTATGCCCAAATCAACACTCCCAACAGGAATGCAAGTTCTCCTCAGGGTTTTGCAATGTTGACTTCTCAGAGAAATGTGCATGGAAAGAGAATTTCAACAGATATGGAGGTTGAATATGCGAAAGCAAGATTAAATAACCATTCTACCAAGAGACCTGTTGTGAGTTGTTTTGCTGGTGGTCCTTTTGTCAAGGACTTCACGTTGAGGAATGGATATTGTTGGGCCTAGGGAAAGCACACAGAAAATAAGCGCAAACGAGGAAACGTGCAAGAATAAATCTGTCATGCAAGCACAAACAAGGAAAAAGAAGCACGCGATAGGTATAGAAGAAATCTATGCAAACAAGGAAATCTGCACGGACAAAGAAAACTGGGCGAAAGAGGAAATCTGCATAGAAGAAGGAATATGTGCAAAAGATGTCACCTGCACAAAAAAGGAAAACTACATGGAAGGAAGATGCCTGCAGGGTAAAACAATAGCACAAGTGCAGATGAAGAGCCGAAAATGAGAGGATGATCATGGGTGTTGAAGTCGGCTTAAGTCAGTGGATGCCACATGAATGAATGCATGTTGTAAGTAAGGCCTGAGGGGCGGTCGATGGTGACAATTAACGAACTTCCTGTATGTAGTCAACCCTGCATGGTTATGTAAAATAGTATAAATAGGAGGGATTCAATAGTTAGACGGTTGTTGTTTTTACTCTTTAGTTACTTGTGATTAGTTCGTAGTGGGATGATCTTTGAGGGAATAGAGGGAAGTTGTGAGATATGAGGGGTTGATTAGTCAAAAGTCTACAGGATGTAGCAGAGGTATAAGTACAATAGAAGAGAAGCTCTGCTAGAGAGGTGCATATGCTAGAGAAGTCGATCTAGGCCATGTGTGGATAAGTAGATGGTAGCAATAATTAGGAGAAATAAGACAGAGAGCATGAGAGAAAGAAAGAGTCTAAGCAGAAATCTAGATCTAAGAAATTTTGTAGTCAAATGCAGCATGAAGGAGTCATATATTTCTAATACCAGATGAAGAGCACCTTGTGTTTTTTACCCGTATGGGTTTCCACGTGAACTCTCATGTATGTTGATGATTGAATGTGTATGGCTATTTATGTTTATGATGCAAGTCTTGTTATGGTTGAACAAATGATTGTTTATATTTATGATGCAAGTCCTGTTAGGGTTGAATGAATGGCATACTATCAATAGAATTCTGAATGCATGAATAGGTTATTATGTGCAGCTTTTGGGTATTAGTTTATGTTTATGGCATAATCGATGTTGCACGTCTGTTACATTGCGCCTGTCTGTTAGCTCGCTTTTATATCCCTTTATGTTTAAAGTAATAAGGCTGAATCTATGTCGTGTTGTTAGTAGTTAAGGAAGTATATGCATGGTGTGCGCTACATTTTAGCATAAATGACTCCATCCTTGCGACTTGGTCGAGCTCCCTGGCCGCGTGCCAAGGGTTACAGCTGATCTTACCACACATGGTGAATCACACTTTTATGGCCTTCCCTGTCCCTCTGCAGACTCTTTAGAACCCATGGACCATTTTTTTACCTTTGATGTTTCCAAGATCATCCCTAAAAACATGCAAAAATTTCCATATGCGACTTTTAATCCCTTTCTCTCGTATATACGTGGATTTGAACCTTAAACCCACGTACATCGGGATGTGTGCAAAAGGAAAAATTCTTTTGGAATTTTCCTTGAGGTGGATCTGACTCACTTGTCTCCTAGCCTTCCATATGCCTTAAGATCGCTCGGATTCGACCTTTCATTACCCCATTGAAGAGCTATATAAGGAACCCTTTGGATACATTGAAGGCAGGAGGAATCTAAGAGAAAGAAAACTATAGTCCATTGTTGTCGGAACTTATACTTGAGTCTGCATCCCTTTGTCCCTTAGAGCACTTTTTTGTTCTTCCCAAGCTTGCCTTTTGCTTGTGATATTTCTATCGAGAGATGGAGGATTGAAGTGGTGGAGGCCCAACTGGGGGACTCAGTTTCTCCGATTCGCAGACATGCCGACAGAGGTTGTCACTATTGTAATCTATGTTTTATATTAATAGAAATATCTTTTCCTGTCCAATAATATGTGTTTAAATGATTATTTGATCCATGGATGCTTTTAAATGCTTATATGTTATTGATTATATATGCTAGAGTAGGTCTAACACGATTATATATATAATGGTTGTCTTGTTTGCTGAATGTTAAGGAAGCAATTTATCAATACAAGCTGGAGTTGGAAAGCTCAACAGGGGTCTACATCAACCATCCAGAATAAGGTATGAATCGAGATCCTTTAGTGTTAGATGTTTGGTTTCTCTTGCATATAGGGAAGGATTGATTTCTGGAATGAATCTATCTGTTGTGGTACCCCAAGCCATAGGAATTTCTCTCTATAACAAAATTGGCGAATCCGCTGGGGATGTTCCTTGTTTTTCTTTGGGGTTTGGGGGCACAATGTGCTTGATATTCTTGACTTGCTCTTTGTTTCTCCTTGTTTCTGTGTTGCATTTTATATCCTTGTTTCTGTGTTGCATTTTATATTATGTTCATCCATTGACAGTACTCCCCTTTATTGGTTTGACCCTTGGCCTGCTTTTTACCACTGTCTTCTCTATATTCGTAGGTTTTTGGCCAAAATTTACGTACATACGTGGATTTTTGGCCAAAATTCGCGTATACACGCAAGTTTTAGGCCAAAATCCACGTATACATGCAAATTTTTGGCCAAAATCCGCGTATATACGCAGATGTTCTTTAAACAGTCACGTACATCCTCCCTTTTGGTGAGTTTGATGTTGTGGTAAGTTGTTGGGTGGGTTGTGAGTGTGGTTGGGTCTTCCTTAGTTTTGATGTTGTCTATTGGATGCTTCTTTTGTGACCAGAGACCGCCTTTTCATTTATTTTTCTTTGAAATTAGTTTTAGTCATTTATCCTTTTTGTTTTGTCATTAGTCCATTACTCTTTTTGTCGTGGTGTCTTGTTGGGATTCTATTTTATACTTACTGCAGAGACTGAGAGTTTTAGATGACTTTTATTGCATTTTTCATTCTTTTATATTGAAAAATACAAAGTATTTGCACTCTTAGTTGCATCTTAGATATGGATTTGAGGAGGTACTTGCATTGGATTGCTTGGATGAGAGTTTTGTTTAGGCTTTCATGTAGGAAGGATTGCATTGGCATTCGGAAAATGAATATATATTTATGCATCTCATGTAGTGGCATACCCTATTTTTCATTTGACAAAGATTGCACTTAGAATTGTTTGTTATGGTGTGCATATTTACTTCACTGCTGAGTCATAACTTCATTAGTTGCATGGCCATTTCCCTTTGAGTAATTACAAGCAATTAAAATCAACGCATAATAAAATGAATTACACTCTTTTGTTTTTTAGGTTGCACCAACAAGACTAGGATTTAGGGTCTTGGAATAGTTCATTGTGAGTCAATTCTCCAAGACCAATAAATGAAACATTTATGTGTCTGTCCAAGTGAAAGTGTGAAATTCCTTTATATAATTAGTGTTTCTCAGGATCCTCCTCTTACAAGGGAGTTAAGCATGAGGCAGTGTGAGCAGTTATGATTGAGATGACACCTGGTTGTAACTGAGTAGCACCAAAGATATTTACAGGATTGTATTGGTATCTGGGGGATCTTTAGAGAGTTTTAGGCTTTGATACCCTACCCATATGGTCGATCCCACCTGTGACTATCCACCTGAGCATTGGTTATATTGAGGTGACCTTAGTTTCCTTACCTAGGTATCACAGGGGATACTTGCAGAGGTTATTTTGTGAGTGTCCTGGCTAGGTAGAGGTTGAACAGCACAATCACTTTATGCATTGAAGATGAGGGCCACTATAATTGGTTACGTACCTCTGCTTGTAGTGTATGGGAGTTTCAAGCCTCTCCTAGGCAAGACATACCTGTTGCATTCGGGACCTCACATATCCTCCCCTTGGTTTGCTTGTATTTTGGCTGTAGATTTTCTTAGGAGTGTGCTCTTATGCTCTAGTTGGCCTTTGGGATCATGGTTACTTGAGTATATTTATGCTCTCTTGAGGTTGGGTCCTTTTATTTTCGGCATTCCTGGTATCCTATCACCCATCCTTGGTCCTAGTGCAGAACCTGGTGTCATACTTGGGGGCATCACATCCCCTTACCTTGCTCATAGATTTGGGAATGGTCATAGTCCTCCTCTACTCCATTTCTAGAGGATTTTTATTCCCTTCGCTTGATCTTTACACCAGTGGTCACCCTCACGGGGGTGGTAGTGGATGCGTGAATGTTGGGTCTAAACTTTACATTTTTTTTATGTCCCATCGTCCACCGCACTGTTTCCTTTGAATTTATTTGTCATGATCATTCCTCCCTATTCCCTATATTTTGGATTCTTTATTGACTATTTTGGGTTGTTTTGGACTAATATGGTTGTCATGTAGGGTCCAGTTTTTGTACACTCTCTCCGAGGTTTCGACCCATTCGTTCCTATCACAGGTATTATGTATGAACTGGCATATAGGTTAGGATATCACATCTTCTTGCAATTATGCATTGCCTTATGACCATTTCATTTTAACCTTAGGTACGAACCCATTCCATGGTATCACATAACCTTCATGTTGTTGTTAGAAGCGGTACTATGTGAATGGTAGCGCTTTCCTATACATGGGTGTCCTAGTTAGCTCACTTTTTGCATTTGGTACCCATGCTGTGAGTCCTCTCTTAGGTCCAGGAGTCCCTTTTAGTCCCGCCATGTCCTTGAGCAAGAGATTCATACTCCTATTGAACTTTATGTTGGCCCCTCCCCCAGGACTCCCTTGTATATGTCAAGTTGTAATTGCATTATCATGAGTTTTGTTTGCCTTATTGAGCCTTATGTCAGCTTCCCTGACTTTGAGTATCATCCATACAGCCCGAGCTTGTATCATATCTAGCCACGTAGATCCATTTTATATATCCTTTGCAACTTTATTCCCTATTTTTACCTAGAGGGGAATTTCCCCCAAGTGTCTCTATCCTACACATGTGTCCTTGCATTGAGCATAGGTATGTTCCACTACTTGGAACTAGTTTGTTTGCCCATTTTACACTCGTCTCCTCCTAGTCTGTAACTTTAAAGCACTTTTATTCTTTTTCAAGTTTTTCAAATATTTGAAAAAGTCCAAAAAAATTAAAAAACCAAAAAACCGGACAAGAGAAGATGTTATCTTTATCTTTGGCAGCAGTCGAGTCGTGTCACCTTCGAACAGAGCATTGTATATCACATCCGCTGGTTGGGTTATTAGTTTGAATTTAGGAGCTATACTCATTTATCTGATTTTATCTCCACCGACTGGTTAAGCTTCCAGTCCCTATGGAGCCTCTATCGATGCCTCCTGTGTTGCAGAGATGTCCTAGTTTTGTATATTGAGTCTATGTTGCCTACATTTAGTCACCATTCACCTTTATGCTCTTGTTCGAAGGAAGTTGAAACCTGAGTCGGCCATTCCTCAGTTATCTTGACTTTGCATGTCGGCCATTCTCGGTACAGTTACTGGTTTGTGCACCTTATGATCGAGTCCTTCCACATTATACAACTTTGCTAAGTACCTCGTGTTGGATGATGGTGGATGCCTTAATTCCCTCCTTCAGCGGATTTCATCCCATCGACTTCAGATCATTTATTCTGGGATAGGAATCTAGAGTCATTTTTGAGTGCCTTAAGACTTGTAGTCATCAGTGGTAGGTTCTCTCGCCATCGATAGTTTTTGGGAATACATCAATGTCCCCTAATCGATGGATTCTTTCAAGTGTTCGAGCTCAACACATTCATTCACACTTGTTAGTTTGCACTCTAGTACCTTGATTCCCATTTTCATTATCAGTGGCTGATCTCGCGTTTGTTAACGGTATACATCAATGATAGATAATCAAATGATGGACTACTATGTTCGACCTCGACAACTCTATTCACATAGTAGGACATGTACTCGTAGCGGTTTGTGTAGAAGACCTTCCAAATTGGTGGCATCTCTTATATGCTACCTCCTTGATCGTGCTATTGTTCATGAGATTTCAGCTCTCATGACTTGATTCTAGTATATGTCAGACATTTCCAGCCATTATGGAGATCTTGATCCATTATATATCTTCATCCTTCATCGAGATCATGATCCTTTGTATATATTCATCATGGATATTCTGATCTATTTATATTGTACATGGCGATGACCACATATGTCATATTGTATCATGCCTATTCATGGCCATTGTACTCTTATGTATCCAGGACTGCTATATCTACTTGCAGTTATATGCAGAGCTTTATTATTGTATTGTACTGATTGGATGGATGGATCTCCCACTGGGTTCTTCATCACTCCACTTCAGGGATGGAATTATAATGTATTTTGGCCATCATATGACCCCTCTAACCTCACACATTAGGGGGCATCTGTTACAGCTGATTTTACCACACATGGTGAATCACACTTTTATGGCCTTCCCTATCCCTCTGCATATTCTTTAGACCCCATGGACCATTTTTGTACCTTCAATGTTTCCAATATCATACCTAAAAACATGCAAAAATTTCCATACACGACTTTTAATCCCTTTCTCGCGTATATACACGGATTTGATCCTTAAACCCGCATACATCGGGATGTTTTCAAAAGGCCAAATTCTTTTGGATTTTTCCTTGATGTGGATCCAAATCATTTGTCTCCTGGCCTTCCATATGCCTTGAGATCACTCGGATTCAACATTTCATTACCCCATTGAAGATATATATAAGGAACCCTTTGGATACATTGAAGGCAAGAGGAATCCAAGAGCAAGAAAACTATAGTCCATTGTTGTTGAAACTTATACTTGAGTCTGCATCCCTTTGTCCCTTGGAGCACTTTTGTGTTCTTCCCAAGCTTGCCTTTTTCTTGTGAGCTTGCTATCAAGATATGGAGGATTGAAGTGGCGGAGGCCCAAGTGGGGGACTCAGTTTCTCCAATTCGTAGACGTGCCGATAGAGGTTGTCACTATTGTAATCTCTATTTTATATTAATAGAAATATCTTTTCCTATCCAATAATATGTGTTTAAATGAGTATTTGATCCATGGATTCTTTTAAATGCTTATATGTTATTGATTATATATGATAGAGTAGGTCTAACATGATTATATATAGCATGGTTGTCTTGTTTGCTGAATGTTGAGGAAGCAATTTATCAATACAAGATGGAGTTGGAAAGCTAAACGGGGATCTATATCAACCATCCAAAATAAGGAACGAATCAATATCCTTTAGTGTTAGATGTTTGGTTTCTCTTACATATAGGAAAGGATTGATTTCTAGAGTTAATCTATCTGTTGTGGTACCCCAATCCATAAGAATTTCTCTCCCCAGCAGAGTCACCAATTCTATTAAAGAGAGAAATTCCTATGGCTTAGGGTACCACAATAGACAGATTAACTCCAGAAATCAATCCTTCCCTATATGCAAGAGAAACCAAACATATAACACTAAAGGATCTTGATTCGTACCTTATTCCGGATGATTGATGCAGTTCCTCGTTGAGCTTTCCAACTCCAGCTTGTATTGATAAATTGCTTCCTCAACATTTAGCAAACAAGACAACCATGCTATATATAATCATGTTATACCTACTATAGCATATATAATCAATAACATATAAGCATTTAAAAGCATTCATGGATCAAATACTCATTTAAACACATATTATTGGATAGGAAAAGATATTTCTATTAATATAAAACAAAGATTACAATAGTGAAAATCCTTCATCTCTCAATAGCAATCTCACAAGAAAAAGGAAAGCTTGGGAAGAACACAAAAGTTCTGCAAGGGACAAAGGGATGCAAACTCAAGTATAAGTTCCAACAACAATGGGCTATAGTTTTCTTGCTCTTGGATTCCTCCTGCCTTCAATGTATCCAAAGGGTTCCTTATATAGCTCTTCAATGGGGTAATGAAAGGTCAAATCCAAGCGATCTCAAGGCATATGGAAGGCTAGGAGACAAGTGAGTCGGATCCAGATCAAGGAAAACTCCAAAAGAATTTGGCCTTTTGCACACATCCCAATGTACATGGGTTTAAGGGTCAAATCCGCGTATATACACAAGAAAGGGATTAAAAGTCACGTATGGCAATTTTTGCATGTTTTTATGTATGATATTGGAAACATCAAAGGTACAAAAATGGTCCATGGGATCTAAAGAGTCTCCAGAGGGATAGGGAAGGCCATAAAAGTGTGATTCACCACGTGTGGTAAAATCAGCTATAACACCAAG
The DNA here is from genome assembly GCA_001517045.1 of Pseudotsuga menziesii. Lineage (NCBI taxonomy): Eukaryota > Viridiplantae > Streptophyta > Pinopsida > Pinales > Pinaceae > Pseudotsuga > Pseudotsuga menziesii. The sequence goes on along the minus strand of LPNX010590972.1, from coordinate 44,439 downwards.
GGACTATAATCCCTCGACGAGCTGCGTAAACATGGTTCCGGCGGTTACCCATCGAAGAGATATCTCGGGTGGGACTATGCCTACTTTGCAGGTGTTGCCAATAGGGATTAATCTATCGGGCCAGTATCTCTGGTGTTTGTTGGGCTAACGTGCTGCGCAGAACCTAGGTTGCGTGAGGTAGGAAAAGTGGCCAACAAATGGTTCCATTTACGGGACCTATTGATCAAAAAGAGGGAAATGTTGTGTCACCTGACTAAGAGTGAAGTCGAGGATGGGCTGGAGACGAAGAAGTTGATATTCATGCAGAAGGAAAGCGATGGTTCACAGTTGAGCCCTCAGAACTTATTACAACGATATCTGTATTCGGATATCCATGAAATTTTATTCGCATAAATTCCCATTATATTACAAGAATGCTTGTTGGAGTTAGAGACCCGATAGACTAACTTCAAGAGAAGAGGAGTAGTTGAGTGGACCGACCAGTTAACACAAGAAGTAGTGCAAGTAAGTAACCCTATTTCCAGAGCTGTTGATTTTTGGATTGATAGCATATTAGAATTAAGGTATGTTACTGAGTTCACTATTGAAGCGATAACCTCATATAGCGAGGCAGAGAGACAATTTTTCCAAGGACCTCCTAGAAGGTACCTTATGTCTGTAAACCTAAGGATTAAAATGCTCCTTTATGAAAAGGGTTATTTACAATTTAGAGATTGAGTCACGCAGTCCGTGAAGGGGATATGCTGTGTAAAATCTAGGAGTAATATGGAAAGTAGTAAGTATAAATGTTCCTAGGAAGCCTAGAAGATGAGTTGGACACTGGATTCTTAAGAATCAGAAGGAGATTTCGATCAAGGAAGAGGACGAAGGTAGCAAGAGGCAGGAGGGATTATAGCCTGCCCAGGGAAGGTGAATATGGATGTGATTCATGCCTAGATGAAGGGTCCTATGATGAAGAGAAGGAGTATAGCCCAATTTTTGAGAGAGCAGAATTGAAAGAGTCTACAGAGATTCCAAGGACAGGATGTGACTACGACATTCGAGGAAGATCACCTAAAATGAGACCTAGAAGTTCCTCACCTGAACAGTTGGTGAACACTAGTAGTCCTAGTGTCGAGACTGGTGCGCAAGGAGTCCCATCGATGACCCCAGTAAATCCATCAAATCTGGGGAATCCAGTGAAGAACCCCAACACCACCCTAATGGCAAGGACATACGTTAGACTACCCACATTCAATGGGAATGGAACAGAGGATCTAGAACAAAATTGGTTCCTCTACGAGGTAGTGTGGACGGTCTGCCTCGTTAACAATGATGACATCCGAAAAGCACAAATGATTACGACTCTGCGGGGCCACGCATTAGATTGGTATATGAAGTATTGTGTAGTACCTTTGGGGAAGCCGTAGAGGACTCTTGAGGAGATTCAACACGCAACGATCTAGAAATTCAGAAAGCCACAATCTACATCCCAATATATAACCGAGATCAAGGATATTAAACAGGATCCAACAAAAATAGTATGGTACTTTGACCAGTGGTTCAAAACATTGATGGCCAAAGTAAGCTTCCAGATGTTGGACGTGCAGCATAAAGAGTGGTTTATTGCTGCGCTACTGCCACACATTAGGGGACCACTCATGCAGCAAAATATTGCGATGCAAACGGAGGCACTGGAATTGACAATGATGCTAGAGGCTTCACCTATTGGAGATGGCATTGTATGAATGATACATATTCAATCACAATTGGATAATATGAAAATTCAACTCCAAGACATAAAAAAAGGAAAAGAGGTGTAGGAAGATCTTTGGTGCACGCAATGTCGGACCAATGGACATACCAAAGATGATTGTTTGGCTTACATGAACTACATCGTGTTTGGTGCACCAAACCCATTTAGTACCCAGGGGATACCCTGGTGTAACATATGCCAAACAAGGGGACACCGTGATGTAGATTGCATGTTCCTACACAAGACGGTATGTACCCCATCTATTTTTTATTGTAAATTTTGTAGATCTGTAGGCCATGATGAAAAAGATTGTAGGGCCTACCATCTTCTGAGAGAGAAAATGGTAGATGAATATCTAATGAATATTGAGGATAAAATAAATATTGAATTGGCACAAGCGTAGTTCTAGGCTGTGCCTCAATTCTAGGATGTGCCTCAGTTTCAGGTTGCACCTCAGTTTTATCATGTGCAGCAGTTTCAGATGGCATTGTAGTTTCAGAATGTGGCCCTGTATAACAACCCATATCAACAACAGTATCAGCAACTGCAATACCTACCGCAACAACCACAACCTCAGTTGAGAGGGGGTGGCAATTACAGGGGCCGAGGAGGAGGAGTATTTGGCTAAGGAAGAGGGCCAGTGGTATGCTACAATTATGGAGTGCAGGGCCACTTTGCTAGAGACTACCTTGAATCTGTGAAGACTTTCCAATATTGCAAGTAAGAGCAAAAGGTGGAGTAATGTCCACAAATTATCATTATATGTCAAGCTCGGATGGTTGGAGCAACTAACCCAACACCAAATCTTGCGTCAAATGCTCCCAACCCAAATGCTAATGCCAACATACAGATGATAGTCATAGAACAATGAGAACCAACTATAGTAGTGGTAACAAGGGGAGGTGATGCAATAGGTGCATGTCAAGCTATGGATACAGATCCTGCAGTGCAAGCACAACCACAAGTATGGCCCACCATGAAAAAGAAAGCATCTCTTAATGTTTAAAAGCAGAAGCGCATATTCATGGATGTACGGCTTGAGTTCATAGGAATGAAGAATCCATCCACGTCAGGCCAAGTGAAAGATATTCCTAAGAGATTCCAAAAGATATTTGAACAACAGACTAAAAGCAAGAGTGCAGATAAGGTTAGTAAGCTCAATCCATTCCTATCAAGTTGTTTGGCGCTAATCCAGGACAAGGATGCACTTGTAGAATTGGAAGCACTTATAGAAACTATTTTAGTGGAAGACCAATGGGAAAAGAAGGTTAACATTGTAAAGACAAAGTTCAAAATGGGATGTGAACTCAGGATGTCCGCACAAATTGGTGATTATGACATGGACTATATCATCCTCGACCTCATATTCAATGTTAAAATTTTAATGCGCCAGACGTGGGAAATAATGGGAAATCCCCCCTTAGAATGGTCCCCAATTGAATTAAGGATTTCTAATGAGGAAAATGTCCTACCCATTGGTAGACTGAGTCAGGTCCAAGTGGATATTGAAGGATTGCACACTTTTGTGGCCTTCAATGTCATCAATATAGTAGATGATACTAACCCATATCCCATGCTTCTGGGGATTGATTGGGTGATGGTAAATCAAACCATTATAAACTTCAAAAGAAGGATCCTATCGTTTGAAGATGATGAGACGAGGGTATTTGTGCACCTCAATCCACTGGAAGGATAGAGATACGTTGAATCGATGTTCAACAAAGGGCAAGGTGATCACCTTGATAACATTTATAATGTCACTTCCCTTAAGGAGGATTACATTAATCCTACTGCGGATGGTAACCTGAGCTGGATATTTACAATTTCATGTACATCAAACTCAGGAGAGGCCCTTGAGAATAGATAGAACCAATTACATGAAGTCTCTATGAGGAGATGTGCCAGGATAACTAAGTATGTCCAACGGGTGGGAACTTAGTCGCGACCGCTTCCTACATATGAAAGACTGCCTAACTTGGCAACGTTCTTGAATGAGTTTGAAGAATTAGTAACAGAGCCGGAGCAACTATCTTCGCTTGAATTTGCACTAAAAGCTACACCTGCGCGACGGTGGGGTACGTACAAAATCTCTATAACTAAATGGCTACAGTGTAGATGGATACTGGAAGTAAGGTTCAGAGATGAGGTCACAACTATAACACAAAGGTATATAGGGTTATCAGACCCTATTGAACACTTCGAGCAGTATTTCATAGCGTTCTCAAACTACCCGTGCCAGGAGTGGGTTCACCACTTCTTCCACACCTCGAAATGGTACCCAGAGGCTGGTATGCATCTATGGAGCTGCACCAAGAAATAAGAGAATGGGAAAAGGTTGCACAGAATTTCACATACACATTCCAGTTTGTAGACGAGCAACCAACAGTTGATATTGCGCTGAAAACTATTAAGGATAAGATATTTGCTGATGTCCCACTGGAGGTTTCATATTCTCAACCCTGCACTACGCATTTCCACCAATGCTGTGAGACAGTTCAGCGCTAGATGACATGCTATAACCTCTCCGGAGACCCAGAGGAGGATCCGACTAACATCAATATTCTAGATTCGGAAGGATCACGCACAGTAGAAGGAAGTGGCATTTCCATTTAGCAGTTCATCAAGCTGCTAGAGATCAAGAAAGTTAACATTGGGTCAGAGGACAATCTGAAATTTGCTAACATTGGAGACTATTGGGACAAAGAGACGGTAGCAAAAATCACTGATCTATTACATGAATTCCAAGACCTATTCCCGACGAACTTCAAGGAAATGAAGGGGATAGTAGGAGATTTGGGAGAAATGAAAATTCTGCTCAAACCCGATGCAAGACTGGTAAAACAACACCCGTATAGACTAAATCCATGCTATAAATAAAAAGTGAAGGAAAAACAGGATCGCATGCTGGAAGCAGGAATCATTGAACCTGTTGAAGAGTCAGAGTGGATAAGCCCTATAGTGATTCAGGACAAGAAGGAGATGGGTGAGGTCAGGATCTGTGTCTACCTTAAGAAGTTAAATGATGCCTTCCTACATGATCCATTCCCAACACCATTTACAGATGAATTCTTGGAGAGTGTTGGTGGAAAATAAATGTACTCATTCACAGACGGATTTTCGGGCTACCATCAAGTTAGAATTGCGCAAGAGGACCGCCACAATACAACCTTTGTAACAGGATGGGGATGCTACCAATACAAGGTAATGCCCTTTGGCCTTAAAAACGTCCCTGCTATTTTCTCTAGAATAGTAGTTTATGCTTTTAAAGATTTCATTCATAGTTTTCTTGAAGTATATTTTGATGACTAGACGGTCTTTGGTCTGGTACGAGACCATATTGAGAATTTATGCATGATGCTGGAAAGGTGTCGCCAATATCAAATTGCGTTGAATTTTAGAGAATGCATATTTTGCATACCATTTGGTGTATTGTTGGGCCATGTAGTATGCCACGATGGGATCCTGGTCGATCCCACGAAGGTGGCAATTATTCTGGACCTACCACCGCCCACATCGGTCACGCAACTCAGATCCACATAGGGACATACTAGATATTATAGAAAATTCATGAGGGTATGCAAAGATAAATTCCCCAATGGAGAAGCTGCTGAGGAAGGATGCCAAATTTGAGTGGAATGAAGACTATCAAGGAAGTCTGGATAAGCTAAAGAACAAAATTCCCACATCGCCAATATTAATATTCCCAGACTAGAAGAAGGAGTTCCATGTACATGTTGATGCATCATCAATTTCACTTGGTATAGTATTAACCCAATCAGGAGAGGGTGCAATTGACCACCCAATTTCATTTGCAAGAAAGAAACTATCAGCAACAGAGAAAAGCTATACCATGACTGAAAGAGAAGGGCTTGCAATGGTATATCAGCTACAAACGTTCAACATTATCTATTGGGTGGACACTTCAAAATATTCACTGATCATTCTGCGCTAAAGTACCTGGTCAATAAGCCAGTGTTGGAGGGGAAGATCTGTTGGTGGCTCTTCGTATTTCAAGAATTTGACTTTGAAGTCATTGTAAAGCCAGGTCGACTGAATGTTGGGAAAAACCACTTGTCGCACATTGAAAGTGGTGAGGAACCAAACAACTTAAAGGATAATTTTCCCGATGCACAGTTGTTTGTTGTCGACATTGTTGATAAATAATTTGATGCTATTATACACTTATTGAATACATGCTATGCACCTGAAGATTATATGACATGGAAAAAGAAACAGCAAGTTGTCAAGGCCGCAGACTACACAATAATCATGGGACAACTGTATAAGTTGGGACCAGATGAAATATTGCGCAGATGCATCTCTGCTCAAGAAAGGCAATGGGTAATGGCTGAAGCGCATGCGGGTGTATCAGGAGGACACTATGTTGGGAAGGTGTTGTGCACCCGCTCAACAACCTTCTAAAGTCATTATTGCACCAAACAAAATGGGATTTTGTTTGATGCAATGTCTTAGACTTAGAAGTGATATGCTAAGCTACTGAATGCTTAAATTTTTAGGAGCTACTGATTTATTGAGAAGCGCCTTTGTTTTTTTATTACTGTGAGATTTCATGAGCAACCTTATAATAATGATGCATATCGTTTAATTTATGGGTTGGCCGATATTACCCCTAGGTGTATGGATAAGGATTGGCGGGCGTAATGAAAAGTTAATATCCCATGCTCTAACCTATATTACATTGCATATGATATATCACATGTTGAGAGCATAGGTTATAATGTTATGTTATAATCTCAGTCTAGCATCAATACGATGGTGATTAAACGTTGTTTATTGAAACATAAATATATCATTGGCAGATTTATCCTAATGTTTTCAAGCTATGGTTCAGGGCAAGTCATGTCAATTAATCACCAGCGTTAATGTTTGGACTATAGTATCGTTTGCCACCTTACTACATATAAATGAACGCATGCTTCTGGAAATCTCTGGCACAAGTCACCTTGCTGTAGAATTATGAGTGCAATGATGACACTCGTATCGCGCTGCCCGCCATGTCTTAACTCCTGTGCGTAAGCTTGGTCGTGGCGATAGGTTATTGGAACGCCTGTCATGCGTACCAACTTGCCACCCTGGTCATTTAAGTGGGAAGACGGGGCGATGATCGCGGGTTTAAAAGTTTCGGCCGTCAGTTGTATGTGCCATTCGGAATGTTGATGGCGTTGCTCAGACTGAACCCGCGTGGGTTTTGTATAAATTCTCACATGGCTGGCCTGTCGCCTGGTTTACTGGTTTGTGGTTTTAGCTCTAAGTGCTCTCAATTCGTGCCTCTGTCATTAACCCTCTGGTGGCAAGTCTGTTGTGCACACTGTCTCGCCCGCGTGTTAACAAGAATGGCCCCGGTGGTTCGAGTCGAGCCCCATGAATTGACTTTGCTGGAATCGAATGCCGATTTGTTGCACAAAGTCTGGGAGGTAGGATGGTTACAGTTCCTTCGGAAGTTCTCTGATTCAAATCCGGAAGTTACCCGGGTGTTCACCGTGTCTTTAAGGGACTATCAGGTTGAGGTAGGAGATTTGTGTTTCAGGGTAGATGAGAGGTCTGTCGCGCATGCCACTGGTTTGTCGTTAACAGGGCAAAAATGGTTTAAATACCAGAGAATGGAAATCACAGAGTGGCGCAGCTTGCTGAAAAATCCGACGCAGGAGGTT
>LPNX010590972.1:0-36490 GCA_001517045.1 Pseudotsuga menziesii | reverse complement strand
TTTTGAAGAGATCGGCGTAATCCCTGTTTTGCTGGAATCGAATCACGGAATGGAGAAACAGTTTGACAGGTTCCTCTGTTTTATCTTATGATCCTGTAGGCTAAGAGGGAGATTAAGGGCTAAAAGAAAAACGACAGGTTTCACTTGTCGTTTTCCTTTGGCGATTAGTTAGGGATCGTGAAGATTTTTTTTTGATCCCAAATATGCTATCATGGGTAAAAAGGAATGTATTTAATAAACTATTGGCATTATGCTTGGGAGGGGGAATACTATTGTAATGCAAGTACTGAACTGCTGGTTCTAACCGGATGGGCTGCTAGGCGGTTTCCTGCCTGTTGACATTTTGTTTTGGACTGGTGATGTTGGATTTACGTCTTATTAAGTTTTACAACTGGTTTGCGTTTATTACATCTTGCAGTTGTTAGTATTTGTATTTCTTAATTTTTTATCTTTCGTTATAATTCATTTTCATTAATTATGCGAAAGTAATCTCTTAAGTATTCGCTGCTTCTGGTTTTCAGTTATATTGGTATAATCTGTCATGTATTTAATAATTGTTATTATTGGTATATGATAGTTAGTAATGCATGTATTAATTTGCAGGCTTTAAATGTCTTTACTATTCTGCAAAATGAGATCTTACATTATGTTTCCCAGTGTTTGCTGAGAATCAGTATTAGTTTCATTGTGCTCCCGATCGGGATAGGGGCTAGAGTAGGACTTTAGGATTTATTTAATGTTATTTTTCTGCTTGATATTAAAACTGTGAATATGATTACATATGTTTCTGCAGAAACATCTTTAGCTTATTCTTTGATGTGAATGTTGTATATTTGTGTATAAGATTAACAGTAGTGTATTAGTTTTTGATTGTTTCTGAATTCTGCTGTATCTATATGACAAATTTGTGTATAGTGTTTTCATATAACAGTAGCATAAAACTCAGTTTTAACTCTAATTAATCATTAAAGTTTAAGCACCTACTAATCGATAGCACTAATTACCCTTTTAGGATCCCAGGCTAACAGAGCCTATAAACCTGTCGGGAACGACTACCTGAAACAGCTTGGAACCTGTTCTAAGGATCCCGGACTGGGTCGTTTTCCCCCGTTGCGGGCTGAATCACAAACGCCCGTCAACAGAAGGAAATGGTGCGCAATATTTTGCAAGCTGGACTCTGGTGGTGTTGGCAAGCAACAACCCTCTCAATTTTTTCTGCTTTACTAAATAAAAATGATCATTTCTCTTCTATTATTTATCACAAAAAATTATATAAGAGTGCCTTCATAATCTTCGATTCTGAAGGTACTCTCAATTTAAGAAGAGTTAAGGGTTATATTAGAAATTTAGGAAACACTTTCATAAATTTAATAAATTAGCAGCTGTTAATCTTGTAATTATATATATATATAATCAATTTTTATTATTATCATTACATCTGATTATATATTGATTCAAGATATTTAAATTATAGTCTGCTAAATAGTTCTTTGGATTAAAATGAAAATGCATTTTGAACTTGTTACAATTTGGTTTTATTGATTTCATTTGACAAAGTATTCATCATTAGTTTTTTGTATTTTATATGATTAGGGTTGATGAATTAATTGAAATATTTTATTTTAACCCTAATAATATATTTTTACATAAAACTTTATCTTTTAATACTATGTCATTTTACAAATTGTGGAAAGTGTATATATGTTTCTCAGATAGCTAAAGTTTATTTTTATATATCATTTCGAATGTCGATTGTGTTATAATCATAATAATCGATTTTTGATCTAGTATTTAGTCCTTAATAAATTTTCCATCTGATCATACTTTGCAATAGGTCATATGATGATTTGGATTCTATGAGTTCATTCAAAACTATATAATTTTCTCCTTGAATCTATTACATGCATAAATATGGTTTTGAGCATTTAAATTATTCTCCAAAGTTGATCTTGGTACTTGGTTGGATTTACGAAACCCTAGGAGACATCATTGCTTGTAATGACAACTTCACATCATCTGGTTTAATAGCATGATTGCCTTCCATGTACAATCCTTTCTTATTAATGTTTAACAAACGTGTGTATGGTACAAGATACGAATTGTTGATTTGATAACATTTGTTCATAGGGATTTTAATATGTAATAATTATCTTAGTCAGATGTGTTCATATTAACACCATCCTATCTGACAGTCATATAACATTCATGAAAATATTTGATTTCAAATATCTTGTAAGGATTTCAGATCACATCAATTTGTTTGATGAATACCTACAGTGGTTTGATAGTGAAGTTCTCACATGTAGAAACCAATCTAGGGTTACTCATTAGCTCCTCCAGAATCGCGTGAAGGTTCATAACATGTCTGTGTATTCACATATCCCTATTCCTTTAGTATTTACAACGCCTTTCAATCCTCTGTCACAAAAAGAAATGATAGTTGAACAGATGTCTCCCTTAAGTCGCTTTGAGTTTTCTGGTCCAGAAATGTTAGAATCTGACCCTGAAGTTCTTTCCCTATTTGAGAAAATTGATTGGAAACTCTTCTTTTGGTGTTTCAGTGGACACAATGAGGAAGTTACCAGATGATTTGCATTGTATTTTGATGGAAATGTTGCTCAGATAGGTGATTTATAGCTATTCATAGATGAAGAATTTATTGCAAAAGCTACGAAGCTACCTCGGATTGGTGAACGCTGGTTCAAAGGGTCACGAATTGACAAGAAAAATTTTAAGTAGTTCCTTCTTCCATTGTCAAAGGAAGATGCACACCTTAAATTCAGTTTTTTTGTAAAATATTTGAGGAATCAATGGCATGCTCCTTTTGAATTCATTTCCAGGTACATCTCTTGTGATGGTCGGTATTCAAATGTCCAATTATATCATCTGAGAATTTTAATGGCTCTTAAGGGTTTGAAATTAAATATACCCTACTTTCTACTTCATAGTTTGCATAAAATGGCTGTTATGGTTCAACGTACCATTGGTAATCAAGACCATAGTCTTTTCCATCATGGCCTGATCAAAATGTTAGTACAGTATCAGTTAGTTACAGTAGGAAAAAAATGGGATGAATTCTTAAAATAAAATGAGTTTGGGTTAACCCAATTTTGGCCTACCTACTTACCTAAGACTCGTGCAAAACGAAGAAGACCTTGTGAAGGAGAAGTAAAAGGATAGACTGATCATATAACTGGTCATGAGGGGCTGGATAAGCTTTGTATGATAGTTGAAAATGATAAATTTTATACTTCAAACCCTCCTGAACAATCTAAGAGAGAAAACGAAGTGGGAGAGGGACTTAAAATGGTTGTCCAGACACACTCTGCTAAATCAACAAGTGATTTGTATTCTAAGGTAATGGAGGAGAGAGAGAAGCATGAGGTAAAAGGGAAAATTTTGGAAGGTGACAATAAAACTCTTGAACCGAGCATGAGAAAGTCTGAAACGTTAAATTGAAGGTTTACTAGGAGTATGATTAGTCTTTCGGTTCCAAGAACCATTGAACATATTAGTGAACCCATTGTTGTTGAAGATAATAGTGATAACGAGGATGAATCTCCTCCTCGTGAAACCCCAATCAATGAATTTCAACAAGAATAGAGTAATAATCACAATGATGTGATGGTATCTCCTAAGAGATTTGTGAAAGATAATTCACCATTACTAGCACAGTCTGAACATGAAGCTCAATTTGAGTCACCATTGAATGATGAAGATTCTCTAGCATAAACTTTAAAAGCAGTGAAGAAATCAATCAAGCTTTCTAAACAACATAAGGTTGATCAGTTAAAAGACATGGAAGAAGCTTGTGATAGGTTGAAAACAGAGTTACAAAAGCAAAAAAATGACTTGCTTATGTGGGTAGACTGATGGCAACAAATGAAAGCCAAGAAGGACAAATACAAAGTAGAAAAGAAATTGTTAGCCGCAACTAATGAGAAATTACTAAAAGATGAAAAATTCCATGAAGAAAAAATCTTGAAACTCAGGGCTAAGCTGTCAGAAGCCAGGAAAGCAATAAAGTTACAGATAGCAATGACTTAGTCTATTTTTAGTTATTGTGATTTCAATTTTGACAGGTAATAAAATGTTTTAATTAGCACACCTGCAAAATCGTAGATTTTATAGGTATGATTACAATTTGTATTATTTTATTTTCCGGTTATCATGATTTTAATGAGAAAGTAATTTTTGTTACATGTGTACATATTGTTGATATGATGTAAAGAATGAAGACTATTTTTGCTCGCCATTGGCATTAGTTGGTGCTTCTGGAAGAATTGGATACTAAAGATATCCACGTCATAGGTTGATTCATCTGTGCAGAAGATAATACAGGCCAGTCATTTAATTGACATTATTGTTTCATTGGATAAAATGTATCTTCCAGGTGCCTTCTTTGAAAAAATCCAATGCAACAGAATAGGGATAGAATTTTTGTCTTTATTATGTAGTGGTTGGTAGAAACTGAAGGGATATTTTTAGAATGTTTGTCACATAGAAACTGGAAGGAGCTAGTAGTCTTATTATATAAGCTAGTAATCTCGGTGTAGAGGTGGTGGATGGAGTATTGAAGGAATAGACTTATTTGAAATATAATTACAGTTTTTGGTTTTAATTTCTTTACTGGATTTTTACCTTCATGGAGGATTGTGACTAGAGTTCTTAAACTGGTATCACCACTTGTTGCTATTTTGAAAACTTAATATATATATATATATATTTCAATGTACTATTTTCTCACCATACATTTTATGCAATTGTACTGTGATATATTGTATTTATGATCTGAATTTATACTCTGTTTGCACAATATTGATGTTTGATTGAGAATATTATTGAGTTTTGTTAATTGATCTTTGTATTGATAATTGAAATTCAGTAATAAATATATTTCATATTTATTCTTGATTTCATTTATATTTTCTACAATGTTTTCATGAATAAATATCATTCTGTTAGTCAAATATTCAGTATTGAACATTAGTTATTAATTAATAGAGCATCACATGATAAATTAAAAGTAGTTTCCTATTTTAATTTTATGTTGTTGTGCATATTCAACAAAGTGATTTTAGGATAATAATTTAAATATTTTCATTTGAATTGTTATTATCTATCTCTTTGTTTATTTGAATAGTTAATTGATAATTAATTTAGTTTTCCAAGTTGCTCTTAGCTGAGATAGGATAGCTAGTTAATTTTTAAGTCCGAGCTTAGTTTATTTTAAATTTTTAGTTTATCTTAACAATTGTTAAACAGAATTACATTAGTTTGATAAAATTTAAAATAGTATTTTAGTTAAAATATTTGAATCAAAACCCTAAAACTAGAGACTTTCCTTAAGAAAGCATTTTAGGATAACTTAGAATTAGAAAAATAACTCTAGGGTTTATTTTAAATAGTAATAAAATTTAGGATAAATTTTTACTGAATTTTATGTTCTTCTTAAGAGGATAAATTCAGTTGGTAGCAGGACCATAACCTGTGAGATTTTACCATTTCAAACACACTAGGAGCTGCTCTAAGTGACTTGTGTGGGCTTAATCTCCTTAAGTTGGCCTAGTCATAAAATCCGGCCAACAAATGGCGTTAGAAGGAGGGCATGTCAATGATTAATGGCAGGTAGAACTAATGATAAAACTTCAACCAGTCAACAACCTCTGTTACAATCTGAAGTTACTAGGTCACCATTCATAGAAACTGTTAGGAGCATCCTTAAGCGTGATCACATTACATCTCCATTCACTCCTGAACAGAGTACTCAAACTTTAGAAGAATCACGAAATATTCTTACAAGAGCATATGCTCATCAAATTGGTTTAACTCCAATAGACTATGGTCTACCTAGACAAAAAAGACATAATCCTTAATTGAAAATAGTTACTCAAGATTCAGTAGCAACCGATAGCACTCCAAGTTACCAAGTTAGAAGTCATCATAGAGAAACTGCTAGAACAAATACTACTAGAATATTGAATTCTGTAGGTGGTTTTGATCAACCACCTTCTCCTCCAGAATCACCATCCGATAGTCCAAGGTCATCTAATTCAGGGAGTTCTTCAGATTCTGAAGGAATTCCTATGGCTGAAAACATACCTGTAGGAGGGGGAGGTAATCCTCCACCTAACCCTCCACCTAATCCTCCACCCAATGCACAACTTCCTTGGTTGAGAACAGCTACTATAGTTGTGCCTGGTATACAACATCCTCTACCCAAACATTCAGATAAACTTCTTTCGAAGTTTAATCCAGATAACAAAGAGCCTGCATAGGTGCATGTAGATAAATTCATGTTAGCTGTTCAAACCATGAAGATGTCATTTGTCAGTTGTTCCCTTTAACATTTGAAGGGAAATCATCTACTTAGTACTTTTCGTTAGTCCAAGGATTAATCACAAATTGAGCTGAATTGAATAAAGCTTTCTTTGATAAATTTGGAGAGGATAAAACACCTCCTCTTTTATCTCTTGAGCTATCTCGAATTAAAATGGAACCTAAAGAAAGAATTAAATATTTTAATTAGAGATTTCTTATGTTAAAAAATAAAATTCTTGTTGCCTCTCAACCACCCAAGGATATAATCATAGAAAATTATACTTCAGCCTTACCAAAATATCCTGGGATGTTTGTTAAGAGAGCTAGTAAAACAACACTTGTGGAAACTTTTGAGGAACCATTAAAGTTGAGAAGGATTCTATGTCCTATGAACCAAATAGAAGTGGAAAAGCTGATACTTTTCCTTGTAGGAATATTGAAAGACCTAATTCGGAAAAGGATAAGGCATTTGATGTAGAACAGCTCCAGAATGCTATTCGAGCATTAACTAATGAAGTTGTAGGATTAAAAAAAACTAATTCTGAAGCTTCCTCTTCTAGAGGATATTTTAGAAATCAGTTTAGACATAATCCTAACACTAAAACAAGTACACCTCCTGATATAGCAATAAATGAAGAAATTTTTAATACTATTTGAGCAGTCTTATCTTTATCCAAAACTCCCTCAAATCAAGAAATTGTTGAAAATGAAGAGAAAGAGGAATCTGAAAATGAAGAAGAATTGGAAGAACCTCAACAAGTAAACGATCATTTCTGGGACAGTCTAGTAAAATATTATGAAGGTAAAATTCCTCCTTCAGGACAACATGCCTATAATACTCATAGTAGAACATTTACAAATACTCCTGGAGCGTCATCAAGTTCTACCCCAAGTAACGATAACAATAATTCACAACCAAATAAACAGACTCAATCTGTCAAACAAACTCAACCTGTAAGGACTGCTCAGCCTATTCAAAATGCTCCAAATTTGGATTTACAATAAGATATAATTGAAGATTTAAAGAAGACACGTGCAAATATTAGTATGTATGATATTCTTCAAATTTACCCAATGCCTAATAGTCCTATTATAAATCCTACCATGAGTTCCATAATTCCTAATGCTAAGCAAAATCTCGCTGCTAATAATTCTAATAATGATTTAACACCAACTGATAAAGGAAAGTCAATAGATAGTAAAGCTTCGTTAATAGGAAAAAATTCAAAATCAATAACTCCTCCATTCCTACTTACCTTTGAGATTTTTAATAGGAATGTTCACAATTGCATGGTTGATTCTGGAGCATCTTCCAATGTAATGCCTTTGTCTGTGTGCAAAAGGTTGAATGGAAAGTATGTTCCATCAAATTCACATATTACTTAATTGGATAGGACAAATTTGAGGGTTGTAGGAGAGATGAAAGATGTTCTAGTAAGGATTGCTTGTAACCCTTCAGTTTTTCAAATTATAGATATTGTGGTTGCAGACATTTCTGATGCATATGGGTTGTTTTTTAGTAGAGATTGGTCTCAGCAATTGAATGGATTCTTTGCTATAGCTTGGTCAACTTTATGGTTACCTAAGAATGGAAAGTCAAATCAAATTAAGATAAACAGAGAAATATATATGAAACATACTGTGACATAATTACATGATCTCAGTGAACCGGTTTTATTTTCAGATTCTAGAATGGGGAACTATATGTATGAACTTGGGTTCAGTAATTTTAAATATGAAAATTCTGTTTTCTCTGACAATAAACAACAATCACAAATTATTAATGTGACAACTATTTCTCATGATTCTTCATTCAAAAAAATTGTAAATAATATAGATAGTCATAATTATCTAAATATTATTGAGAGTAAAGTAGTTGTTAATAGTTCTACTTGGACTTTATATTTCGATGGGCCAAAGTCTAAAGAGGGAGCATGAGCTGGTTGCCTGTTAATTGACCCTTAAAGGAAATAAAACATGTATAGCTTGTAGGCTTGAATTTAATTGTACAAACAATACTGTGGAATATGAATCTCTAATTCAGGGTCTGAAGAAAGCGATTGATTTGGATATTAAAGTGCTAATTGCATATGGTGATTCTGAAATCATCGTAAGGTAAGTCTGTAATTCTATTCATTGCATTTCTAAACATTTGCAGAATTATCAACAAGAGGTATGGAATCTCATTTCACATTTTGATGCATTTAATATAATGTCAGTTCCAAGATTTCAGAATCAAGAGGCATATTTATTAGCAAATGTAGCATCAAAGTTGATTCCATTTGAGAACTTCACATCTGATTTCTTTTCAGTTGAATTGATTTTTAGACCTTCTATACCAGATAAAATATTTAACTGGCGTGTTTTTGATAATGATGTGCAGGTGTTGAATTTATTAACAAATGATGATACTTTCAAAGATTCAGCCATTGATGAAGTTACACATGATGAAAATCTGCGGGATTTTTCAGTAATAAATGATTTTTGTTCAGTTGAAAAAGATTTTGAGAAGGTAAAACCGATTCCTAATTCAGTTTTGAGATTAGAATTTTTTTTTGATTTTCAAGATAAATTTAGGTATGTTCCTAATTGTAAAACCAATAGCTCACAAATGAAATATGAAACTATAAATTTAGGAACAGAACTGAATCCTCAAACTGTAAATCTAGGAATAGATTGTACTCCTACAGAAAAATCAGCATTCATAAAATTATTCAAAGAATTTAAGGATGTCTTTGCATGGACATATGATGATTTGAAAAGTTTCAATCCACAAGTCATGCAACACATTATTCCAATAAAACAAGAATCAAAACCTTTCCAACAGAAACTTAGGAAGTATCATCCGTCACTAGAACCACCAATTAAGAAGGAACTAAATAAACTATTGGCTGCTAGGATTATTTTTCCTATTCGACATACTCAGTGGGTAGCTAACTTGGTTCCAGTTAGGAAAAAAAATGGTGACATTCGACTATGTGTCGATTTTAGAAATCGTAATAAGTCTTCTGAAAAGGATAAATACCCAGTTCCTCCCATGGAACAAATCCTTCAGAAAGTTTCTGGGTCTGAGATACTGTCACTTCTTGATGGTTTCTTAGGATACAACCAAATATTGGTTTCCCCAGATGATCAACTAAAAATAGCTTTTAGAACTCCATGGGGAACAGACACTTACAGAAATATGCCCTTTGGGTTAATCAATGTTGGGGAAACTTTTCAAAGGGAAATGGATATTGCTTTTACAGGCTTAATTAATCATTCAGTAGTTGTCTATTTAGATGACATTACTGTATTTTCTAAATGTCGACATGATCACATTAATCGCATTGGAAAAGTATTTGAACGTTGTAGGAAATTCGGAGTTTCCTTAAATCCAAAGAAAACAATATTTGTTGTTTCAGAAGGTATTTTATTAGGTTGTGTGGTTTCAAAACACGGGATCATGATTGATCCTGAACAAACCCAAGATATCTCAAAAATAACTTACCCTTCTAGCAAAAAAGCAATGCAATCGTTTCTTGGTAAAATAAACTTTGTAAGGAGATTTATCCCTAGTTTTTCTGAAATCAACTGTCCTTTACAAAAAATGATTAAGCAGGATGCTATTTTTAATTGGGGACAAACTAAAAAGGAATCTTTTCAGAGAATTTTAGAAGCCATTTCAGAAGCTCCTAGTCTTTTGAGCCCATATTTTAACAAAGATTTCATATTGTATACTTTCACTTCTGACATATCATATGCAGCAGTTTTAACTCAGCTAAATCAGCAAAATAGTGAAGTGCCAATTTATTTTATGAGCTCAAATTTTAAAGGTGTTGAACTTAATTACCATGGGGTTGATACGCTAGCTTTGCTGTTTTCAAAACTGTCAAACATTTTCGTCCATATTTATTGAAATCTAGAATGAAAGTGATAGTTCCTTACCCTTCAGTCAAAAATTTACTAGTACAGAAAGATTTGGGTGAAAAAAGAGCACCATGGATGACAGATCTTCAAGAGTATGACTTGGAAATTAAACCTTCAACAGTATTCAAGGGTCAAGGATTATGTAAACTTGTTGCTAAAGCATCTCATCTGCATAATAGTAGTTCCGAAGTTGTCATTGATGAAGTCTTACTAACTCGGGAAATTTACTTTTATCCTCCACCACAAGATTCTTGGTACACATATTTAAGGACACTTCTGGAAACAGGAGCTGCTCTTGATTACCTTGAACTAAGGAAAAGGAGAGCACTTAGACTGAAATATGCTCCTTATTTACTAATTGATAATATTCTTTTTAGGAGGAATTTAGATGGTGTTTTACTTCGATGCCTAAACAAAGATGAAATAGAAGTGATTTTGAAAGAATTACATTTTGGACCAAGAGGTGGTCATTTTGGTGGAGAAACTATAGCACATAAGATTCTTAGGGCTGGCTATTATTGGCCTACTTTATTTTGAGATTCTTATGCTTTTGTTAGGAAATGCCAAGAATGTCAACTTGCTGCAGGTAGAGTTAAGAAGTCTGCTTTTCCTTTACAACCTGTTTCAGTAGAAAGGTCTTTTCAGCAATGGGGTATTGATATAGTAGGACCAATCCCTCCCTATTCTATGCAACACACATACATTATAACTGCAACTAATTATTTTACCCGTTGGGTAGTGGATGCACCTTTAAGGGTTGTAAACACCAATCAGGTTATCTT
The DNA here is from genome assembly GCA_001517045.1 of Pseudotsuga menziesii. NCBI lineage: Eukaryota > Viridiplantae > Streptophyta > Pinopsida > Pinales > Pinaceae > Pseudotsuga > Pseudotsuga menziesii. Next base: position 25,478 of record LPNX010590972.1, on the reverse strand, counting down.
ATTTCTAGAATCTTTTATCATAACGATATTTGGTGTTCCAGATTCTCTTTTTTTTTATAATGCCTCATATTTTTCATCAGTTGAGTTAGCTCAATTTTCCTTAGAGAAGGGTATAAGGGTTAGATATCCAGCTAATTATCATCCTCACGAAAATAGTTTAGCTGAATCAACAAATAAAATTTTGTTGAAAATTCTCAAAAGAACTATTTCAACTCATCATCGTGATTGGAATACAGATTTGTTTAATGCTCTTTGGGAAGATAGAGTAACTCCTAAAGCTGCAATAGGTAACTCACCTTTCTTCTTTGTTTATGGAACTGAAGCCATTTTACCGCCAAATTTATTTTTACCTTCATTACAGTTAGCCCAGTCAGTCCAGGATGAAGATTGTCTAGCTATGGAGAAAAGGATTAACACTTTATTAAAACTATAGGAAGAAAGAGACAGGTCAAAACAACATTTTACAAAACATCAACAAATTGTTAAGTCCTGGTTTGATCAATCCTCAAGTTCTAACCAAGAATTCCAGGTGGGGGACTTGGTATTAAAATGGGACAAAGTCCATGAGGAGAAAGGAGATCATACCAAGTTTCAAAAACTTTGGTTAGGCCCATTTGTTATTGCTGAAAAGATAGGTCCAAGCACTTTTCATTTGCAAACCCTAGAAGGCAGTTCGAAACATTTCCGGTAAAAGGACTGATCTTAAAAAAATATTCTTGTTGACTTTTTCAGACCCTAAAATTGTATATAATTTTGTATATGAGCTTGTTTTCTTTTTGAATCAGTTCCTATTTGTAAATAATTTTATTTAAATTTTAAGAAATTCCTGTATATATTATTATCATAAAATTTTATAAAATTGATTATCAAACAGAATTATGATAAATTCATGATTCTTATGTACATTCAAATATCATTTGACCCATGTAAATACTCTTGAAACTTATTTTCGATTTTGTTAATCAAGTATTAACATATCAATCATTTGTATCAAGGATTGTTGAATCTCTGTATATATGTTTCAAGATAATCAGTCACTAATGTACATACGTTGTTGAGAAGAAGTGTGTAAATAAATAATTCCTATGGTTTAAACTCAGTCTGTTCATTAATTTAAAATTATGGTTTTAGACTAAGTCTTTTAAAAATTGGTTCATAATGATCAAAGTTTCTTAAGTCTATTAAGAACCTATCATTATTTGTAAATATTTGTAAATATTATTCAGATTATCCCTCATTCTCCTATTTTCTTTTGATAGTTAGGATGGCTGATTAATGTCTTTTTCAAAACTTGTACTCTAAAAAATCTTTATGGATCTCTATCATCATTTATTTCTTTTAAAGTTATTTACAATCAGGAAAAATTTTAGATTTGTTCCATTCAATAAAATTCTAAAATGTAAAATGAGAGACGGAAGGTCTTAGTAATAAGCCGATCCGATCAGGATCATAAATATCATCGGCATGACATTATTAGGAAACTGATAATGGCTCTTGGTCGTAAGGTCAAGAGATAGGGAATTTCATCACGAGCCAGCTGATTCATTTTCTGGTGATATTAGTGACTGACATTACCATTTGGTTACCATGCTAGGTAGTGATCTCTTATTTTATAAAATGCAAAATTCCAAACTCAGTAAAGTGAAACATAACTTTGATTGAAGAATAGGAGGTCTCATCATGATTCGGCCTAATCATGATCATCATTGCTATCTAGTATGACTTCAGTTCTGATCATCAGGGTGATGGCTCTTGGTTAAAAGATCAAGAGACAAGAGGTCTCATCATGAGCCAACTTGCTTATTCTAGGCAGTTCTCGTGAATGATACTATCATATTAGGTTATCATGCCTAGATAGTAGTCTTCGGTCAAAATAATTGTTTTAAAAAAATAAAAAATAAAAAAAGGGAAAATCATTATATTCATGGAACAGATTCTAGAAATTTATCAGTGAAGTAGATTCCTATATCCTATACTGATGGTGCAGATGATCTTTACTATAAGTATTTTGTTTTGATTAGGATATTTTTAAGTTTATCTTTAACAAAACCTTTATTTACAAAGATGGGATATTTCTGAATTATACTTGCGAATATAAATTAGATAGTGGTTTTTATTAGACTGAGAATTTTTTATTGTTTTGAATAGATTTTAAGATTCAGTTTATACTATCATTTGAAAATTATATGAACAGAGATAACTAGTTCACCCAAGTCGTCACCATTTGTTGGCAGGAAACAACCTTCTCAATTTTTTTCTGCTTTGCTAAATAAAAATTATCATTTCTCTTCTATTATTTATCACAAAAAATTATATAAGAGTGCCTTCAAAATCTTCGATTCTGAATGTACTCTCAATTTAAGAAGAGTTAAGGGTTATATTAGAAATTTAGGAAACACTTTCATAAATTTAATAAATTAGAAACTATTAATCTTGTAATTATATATATATAATCAACTTTTATTATTATCAATACATCTGATTATATATTGATTCAAGATATTTAAATTATAGTCTGCTAAATAGTTCTTTGGATTAAAATGAAAATGCATTTTGAACTTGTTACAATTTGGTTTTATTGATTTCATTTGACAAAGTATTCATCATTAGTTTTTTGTAATTTATATGATTAGGGTTGATGAATTAATCGAAATATTTTATTTTAAGCCTAATAATATATTTTTACATAAAACTTTATCTTTTAATACTATGTCACTTTACAAATTGTGGAAAGTGTATATATGTTTCTCAAATAGCTAAAGTTTTTTTTATATATCATTTCGAATGTCGATTGTGTTATAACCATAATAATCGATTTTTGATATAGTATTTAGTCTTTAATCAATTTTCCATCCGATCATACTTTGCAATAGGTCATATGATGATTTGGATTCTATGAGTTCATTCAAAACTATATAATTTTATCCTTGAATCTATTACATGCATAAATATGGTTTTGAGCATTTAAATTATTCTCCAAAGTTGATCTTGGTACTTTGTTGGATTTACGAAACCCTAGGAGACATCATTACTTGTAATAACAACATCACATCATCTGGTTTAATAGCACGATTGCCTTCCACGTATAATCCTTGCCTATTAACGTTTGGCAATCTTGTGTATGGTATGAGATACGAATTGTTGATTTGATAACATTTGTTCATAGGGATTTTAATATGTAATAATGATCTTAGTGAGATGTGTTCATATTAACACCATCCTATCTGACAGTCATACATGAAAATATTTGATTTCGAATATCTTGTAATGATTTCAGATCACATCAATTTGTTTGATGAATACCTGTGGTGGTTTGATAGTGAAGTTCTCACACGTAGAAACCAGTTTAGGGTTACTCATTAGCTCCTCTAGAATTGCGTGAAGGTTCATAACATGTCTGTGTATTCATGTATCCCTATTCCTTCAGTATTTACAATGCCTTTCAATCCTCTATCACAGAAAGAACTGATAGTTGAACAGATGGCTCCCTTAAGTCGCTTTGAGCTTTCTGGTCCAGAACTGTTAGAAGCTGACCCTGAAGTTCTTGCCCTATTTGAGAAAATTTATTGGAAACTCTTCTTTTGGGGTTTTAGTGGACACAATGAGGAAGTTACCAGATGATTTACATTGTCTTTTGATGGAAATGTTGCTCAGATAGGTGATTTACAGCTAGTCGTAGATGAAGAATTTATTGCAAAAGCTACGACACTTCCTTAGACTGGTGAACGCTAGTTCAAAGGGTCACGAATTGATAAGAAAAAGTTTAAGCTGTTCCTTCTTACATTGTCAAAGGAAGATGCACACCTTAAATTCATCTTTCTTGTAAAATATTTGAGGAATCAATGGCGTGCTCCTTTTGAGGTCATTTCCAGGTACATCTCTTATGATGGTCTGTATTCAAATGTCCAATTATATCATCTAAGAATTTTAATGGCTCTTAAGGGTTTGAAATTAAATCTACCCTATTTTCTACTTTATAGTTTGCATAAATTTCCTATTATGGTTCAGCGTACCATTGGTAATCAAAACCGTAGTATTTTCCATCACGACCTGATCAAAATGTTAGTTCAGTATCAGTTAGCTACAGTAGGAAAAACATGGGATCAATTCTTAAAAGAAAATGAGTTTGGGTTAACCCAATTTTGGCCTACCTACTTACCTAAGACTCGTGCAAAATGAAGAAGACCTTGTGAAGGAGAAGTAAAAGGAGAGACTGATCATATAACTGATCATAAGGGGCTGGATAAGCTTTGTATGATAGTTGAAAATGAGAAATTTTATACTTCAAACCCTCCTGAACAGTCTAAGAGAGAAAACGAAGTGGGAGAGGGAAGTAAAATGGTTGTCCAAACACACTCTGCTAAATCAACAGGTGATTTGTATTCTAAGGTAATGGAGGAGAGAGAGAAGCATGAGGTAAAAGGGAAAAATATGGAAGGTGACAATAAAACTCTTGAACCGCACATGAGAAAGTCTGAAACGATAAATCGGAGGTTTACTAGGAGTATGATTAGTCTTCCAGTTCCAATAACCATTGAACAGAGTAGTGAACCCATCGTTGTTGAATATAATAGTGATAACGAGGATGAATCTCCGCCTTGTGAAACCCCAATCAATGACTTTGAACAAGAACATTGTAATAATCACAACGATGTGATGGTATCTCCTCAGAGATTTATGAAAGATAATTCACCATTACCAGCATAGTATGAACATGAAGCTCGATTTGAGTCACCATTGAATGATGAAGATTCTCTAGCAAAAAATTTAAAAGCAGTGAAGCAATCAAACAAGCTTTCTAAACAACATAAGGTTGATCGGTTAAAATACATTGAAGAAGCTCGTGACAGGTTGAAAACAGAGTTGCAACAGCGAAAAAATGAATTGCTTATGTGGGTAGACCAATGGAAACAAATCAAAGCCAATAAGGACAAATACAAAGCAGAAAAGAAATTGTTATCCATAACTAATGAGAAATTACTGAAAGATGAAAAAGTTCGTCAAGAAAAAATCTTGAAACTCAGGGCCAAGCTGTCAGAAGCCAGGAATGCAATCAAGTTATAGATAGCAACGACTTAGTCTATTTTTAGTTATTGTGATTTCAATTTTGACAGGTAATAAAATGTTTTAATTAGCACACCTGCAAAATCGTAGATTTTACAGGTATGCTTACAATTTGTATTATTTTTATTTTTCCTGTTATTGTGATTTTAATGAGAAATTAATTTTTGTTACATGTGTACATATTGTTGATTTGATGTAAAGAATGAAGACTATTTTTTCTCGTCATTGGCATTCATTGGTGCTTCTGGAAGAATTGGATACTAAAGACACCCACGTCATAGGTCGATTCATCTGGGAAGAAGATAATACAGGCCAGTCATTTAATTGACATTATTGTTTCATAGGATAAAATGTATCTTCCAGGTGCCTTCTTTGAAGAAATCCGATGCAACAGAATAGGGATAGAATTTTTTTCTTTATTATGTAGTGGTTGGTAGAAACTGAAGGGATATTTTTAGAATGTTTGTTACATAGAAACTGGAAGGAGTTACTAGTATTATTATATAAGCTAGTAAGCTTGGTGTAGAGGTGGTGGATGGAGTATTGAAGGAATAGACTTATTTGAAATATAATTACAGTTTCTGGTTTTAATTTCTTTACTGGATTTTTACCTTCGTGGAGGATGGTGACTAGAGTTCTCAAACTGATATCACTGCTTGTTACTATTTTGAAAACTTTATATATATATTTCAATATACTGATTTATCACCATACATTTTATGCAATTGTACTGTGATATAATTGTATTTATTATCTGAAATTATACTTTGTTTGCACAATATTGATGTTTGATTGAGAATATTACTGAGTTTTGTTAATTGATCTTTGTATTGATAATTGAAATTCAGTAAGAAATACATTTCATATTTATTATTGATTTCATTTGTATTTTCTACAATGTTTTCATGAATAAATATCATTCTGTTATTCAAATATTCAGTATTGAACATTAGTTATTAATTAATAGAGCATCACAGAATAAATTAAAAGTAGTTTCCTATTTTAATTTTATGTTGTCGTGCATATTCAACAAAGTGATTTTAGGATAATAATTTAAATATTTTCATTTGAATTCTTATTATTGATATCTTTGTTTATTTGAATCATTAATCGATAATTAATTTAGTTTTCCAAGTTGCTCTCAGCTGAGATAGGATAGCTAGTTAATTTTTAAGTCTTAGCTTAGTTTATTTTAAAATTTTAGTTTATCTTAACAGTTGTTAAATAGATATAGATTAGTTTGATAAAATTTAAAATAGTCTTTTAGTTAAAATATTTGAAGCTAAAACTGGAGACTTTCCTTAAGAAAGCATTTTAGGATAACTTAGAATTAGAAAACTAACTCTAGGGTTTATTTTAAACAGTAATAAAATTTAGGATAAATTTTTACTAAATTTTATGTTCTTCTTAAGAGGATAAATTCAGTTGGTAGCAGGACCATAACCTACGATATTTTTCCATTTCAAACACACCGGGAGCTGCTCTAAGTGACTTGTGTGGGATTAATTTCCTTAAGTTGGCCTAGTCAGAAAATCCGGCCAACAGGTGGCTAACTATACATATGGATACCAGGAAATACTATCGTGACTATCATAAATGTCAAAGAATAGGAAAACTGTCACAACGTGATGAAATGCCACTTGCACCATACATTACACTGCAGGCCTCTAATAAATGGCTAGTGGATTTTTTCGGCCCTATTAGTCTGCCAGGGAAATGGACTGGTGTGAGCTATATTATAACTGCTATATATTACTTGTCCAAATGGGAAGAAATGACACCTGTGAAAGATTTCACCGCAACAACTACGACGAAGTTTTTTTTTGAAAATGTAGCAACAAGGTTTGGTTTCCCGAAGATACTTATTAGTGACCAAGGTACACATTTTGTAAACAAACTAATTGTTGAATTAACTACAGAATAGCACAAGAAGACAACACCATACCATCCTCAAGCAAATGGAACCGTTGAGGCCTTCAACAAGATACCAGAGAATGCCTTAACCAAGGTCTGTAATGTGCGTAGAGATGAGTAGGACCAAAAAGTCTAAGTATTATTATGGACTTACAGAACAACATGAAAACAACTAACTGGATACACTCCTTTCTTTTTAGTCTATGGAAAAGAAGCAGTCGTTCCCATGGAGTACATTGTGTCGATCCTACGAATCACTGCACTAATAGAAATGACAGATACCAACACCATAGAAGATATACTTGCGCAACTAATTCAAATGGAGGAAGAACGCTTCATGGAGGGCTTCCATCAAAATGTGGAAAAACAACGGCAGAAAGCATGGCATGACCACCACATTAGAACAAAATAGTTCAAGGTCAGCGGACTTGTTCTGATCTATTACAACAAGTTCTTCAAGCACCCATGTAAGCTCAAAACACACTAACTAGGCCCATATGTGGTTGCACACATTACTCTGTTGATGTATTTGTAACTTCAGAATGTATTCACTTGTATATCTTATGTATTATACCCTGATGTTTATTCTGGGAATTATATGTAATGTAATTGAGTCATGTCATGCCCCAATGTTCCGATCGAGAGATTCAATAATGTAAACAAGTCATGTAAAGTCATTCAGGTTAACCCTCCTTTGTAAGTCAGGGAAATAGTCCCCACAATTGATTTAAGGTCAACCCTCATTGTTGATCAGAGGGAAAAGTCCCCATAGTTGTGGGGCACTAGTGTTATTAGACTTTCCTAGAGATGTCGGCCCTGGTAAGTAATTGTTAAGTGAGGCTGACATGTTGAAGTGGAAATAAAGTGAATGAAAGAATATAAATAGAAGTGAGGCTCTCCTCATTTATACACACAACACACACTCACTCACTAGGGTGCATGAGTGAGAGAGGAGAAGCTCTCTCAAGTGAGAGAGAGAGAGAGAATAGATATTGGAGATCATCTTTTCTGTCTTTGGGTTTTACTGCTACCATTGGTAATCATTCTATCTTTGAGGAATTTGTGGGGTTTTCTCCTTTATGGTTTCCCCGAGGAAAATTTGTTATGTCTCTTGTCTCTTGTGATTATTGATGTGCATGTTATTCTCTTAGATAAGATCCTAAGATCATATTGCTTAAATGATAAAAATCTAACAAGGTATCTGAGCTAACTTGAGAAGAAGACACTGTGCATATGCGGAAGCTAGGGATTCTTAATTTTTTGGGTCTCTCTCCATAATCCATCAGCAAAAGAAGGCTAGGATAACTCTCCATTGAATGGCACATCTTTCTGTTGAAGCAGAATTTGATTATGGGCATTTTCAGTTTTTGGTGCAAGAAATTAGGGCTTTTTACAGAAGAGGAATTTTTGAGTGCGCCCGCCCGACATAGGATTTATCTCCTCATCAAAATTGAATTTTAGATATTTTGGTCAAAAATTTATGGCTGGGTGTAACTTTGGGAAAGTCAAACCCTAGTTTGACCCAGGGCCTAAAAAACCCTAAAATATAGAAACTGATAGTTGTGGTATATCCTCTATATCTAAATATTGGAGAAGGATCAGGTACCAAAAATTTCATAGGTTGAAGATAAATTCCTAATGTACACTGTATCCAAGTTTTAGCCTCATATTCGATATATTCTAGGAGATATGATTCCTCCAAGTTAGGGTTCCAGCCTCTCCTAGGATTCCTCCCCAAACAGGACACCTAGGGAGAATTGCTATATCTCGGGCTACGAAGGTACAAATGAAATTTATCAAGATGTTCCAGAAAGGGCAGTAATTTTAATTTCTGTGGTAAAATTTTCACACCCCAAATATGAAACAGTGACATGTGGAATTCCATACAACTTTACTATGTTGAACAGTCCTAAAACGGGTCACCTTGGGAAAACGATCATAAGTCTCAATTGGTGAATCCAATTCTTCTCATACCTATGAAATTGGAAAGAGGCAAGACAAGGATACCTTAGTGCAAAGTTTCAGACATATAGGATCAGTACTTTTGGATATATCGCAGAAACAATATTAGGCATTTCTGTAGTAGAAATTGGTAAACTAGGGCTTCTTGTTCTGGGAGCTTCCCTCCACTGTTTTCAGAAAAGGAGTACATTGGGAAGCTCACCTTGAATATTTATATATTTCTATACAATTATATACAAAATATTCCATGTTTTTAAAATTATGGTTTCTCTGACAAACCCTAGATCAGCCAGCTCCAGAATCAGGATGGACACCTCAAATTGGTAAGATCTAATATTTTGCTATTTACAGTTGAGGTTCTCATTTCAAGATGACTAAACACACCAGATTGATGACAATATTGGTAAGGCTAACAACTTCCCAACATGGAAGTATAGGATCTCACTAGTTCTTGAAGGAAATCAATTGGACACCTACATAAGTAGAGAGGTTCCAGTTCCACAGGGAGATGAGGCTAAAAGCCTTACACAAGAAGAACTTGGTCAAGGGAAAGAAGGTCATTGCTGATTCAATCACGGATCATATTATACCCCAAGTTTCTTCCCTAAAGACATTGAAATAGATGTTTAATTCCTTAAACAAGCTATTTGAAGGGAATAACATAAATCAGAAGATGACTTTGAGAAAACAGTTGAAGAATGTGAAGATCCAAAATGCAGAGACCATACAGTCATACTTTACAAGGGTATCTCAAATCAAAGAACAACTTGAAGCGGTAGAAGAAGAAGTGGAGAATGTAGAAGTTGTGATAACCACCTTGAATGGCCTCCCAGCATCATGGGATTCATTCATTCGAGAAATGTGTGCCAGAAGGAAGTGATTAATTTCAGCAGACTTTGGGAAGAGCACGCATAAGAAGAAGCTCAACTCATAATAAGAGAAGAGAAGATGGGAGCAACTGAAGATCAATCTCTCACCATCCAAAGAAGATCCCTCAAGAGATGAGGAATACGAAGGAGTCAACTCTTGAAGAACCTCTTATCCATCTTAGCATTTGGATAATAAATGATGAATGAAGAAGATGATGAAGCTGAAGGCTCAAGAAGGAGTCTACCCACGAAACAAATAAAGATAAGTATTCAATTATCATTTCATGCTACTATTTTGTTATGCATTTGTTTATATTTAGTTGATGTATTATGCATGATAGAATGTTTGCATTAATGACAGTATACTACTAATATGCATGTGATGGGTAAGTAGCTCATGGTGCTATACAACTATCGATTACTACTTATCTAGAATGAAACCTATTTGCTGACATATTGGATTAGTGCACAATCTCAATGTTGTCTTGGTAGAGATGGAAGGAATCTAGAAAGTTTCCATGAGATATGGATGAATGTTGTATTGGCTAAAATAGTTTCATGATCATATATTTATGCATAAGAATTTTCCATCATGAATATGCCTTATGAAATGTTTCTAACCATACAAATGTATTTGACTTGTAGGAAAGATCGCATACAATCACCTACAAGAAAAGAAGGATGAGACTTGTTTTGAAGAACAAGTGACGACAGTTCAAGAAATAATCCAAAATAAAGAAGAATATGATGATACTTTTAAAGAATTGAAGAGGGCTCAGACATAGGGTAGTTATGTGACACTGTTGAGTGACATCGTTGATGTAGAGCCTTCTAGCTATGAAGAAGTAGCCAAGAAGAAAGGGAAGGAGGGTACCAGTTCAAGAAGAATGATGTCTAGGATGCAATATTGAGACCTGAATCCTAGTAGCATGAGGCTTCTCACATAAAGAAGGTATAAACTACGAAGAGGCATTTGCGGCCATTGGAAGTTAAGACACATGATAGGCAGAGTCATGTGTGCGAATTAAATAAGGCCTTGTACGAGCTCAAAAGACACCCATGGGATAAAACATACATGAGAAGCTTGAAGATCACCTAGAGTGATGAAGATATTGACCTTTGCTACAAGGTTGAAGCTGAAAGCCTATAGAGGATGAGAAGCTCACAGATGGGTGCGAGAAGAAATTTTGAAAAGGTTCAAGATAGAGGATATTGGTATCCATTGACCCTAGATGGATACATAGAATAATAGTAGTAGAGGAAGATACTTGTCACTTCGGTACAGAATGTTTTAGTGCATAGAGTACAGAAGACCTAAGGATAATGATGCTCCGCTTCAGAGGGAGTGACTACAGAATATCCTGAGGTTCAACGTGGCACGACAGGATGGATAGCTTACTGATGAATCTAGGATTTACTGAGAGTAAAGAGGATTCCAACCTTTTCTTCAAGGTTGAAGGTGGAATACCAGTGATACTCCTGTTATATATCGATGACTTGTTCCTGACAGAAAAGAGGAACTCATTAAAGTTGCAAGAAGGAGACTTGCTTCCGATTTTGAGATGGACTTGGATATGATGCACTACTTTCTAAGCATGGAGGTGTGATAGAATGTGGGTGGAATCTCCCTGGGACAAGGGAAGTATGTAGTAGATATCCTAAAGAGGTTTAGGATGATGGACTATAAGGCCATGACCACACCTATGGCATCGAACCTGAATCTATTGTGTGATGCTTCATCAGATTCAATTGATACCACGATGTATTGTCAGATGATTTGTTCCTTGATGTACCTGATGAATACAAGACCAGATATTTTCTTTGCTATGAACACATTGAGACATGTTCACCTGATGGTTGCAAATCATGTAGTGAGGTACCTGAAGGATACAGTTGATTATTGGCTCAAGTATGAGGCGGATTAGAAGATTAACCTGGAAGGTTATGTTGATTCAGATTGGGCAGGCAATACCATCGATAGGAAGAGCACTTCGGGGTGTTGCTTTAGTATGGGATCAAGTGTGATCTCTTGGTTTAGCAGGAAGTAGTCCTATGTGGCACTGAGTACAGCCGAAGCAAAGTATGTCACAGCTTGTTCGGCTAGCTAGGAGGCATTATGGCTTAGGAAGCTACTGTCTGATTTGTTTGATCTCCAGTTGGATTCTACTTGTATATATTATGACAACGAGAGTTGTGTCAGTGTTCCATGACAAGTCGAAGCATATCGAGATCAAATATCACTATATCAAGGATATGGTACAGAGAGGAGCAGCGAAGGTCCAATATGTTGTGACGAACAAGCAAACAGCTGATGTGTTGACCAAGCTGCCATTGGCCAAAATCAAGTTTGAGTAATTCAGGGAGAAGCTTGGTGTTCTCCAGATTGAGGTTCCCTCTAAGGGGAGGTGATGAGTCCAAGAGCCTTTATGACATGGTAGGATTGGTTCCTTCCATGATCAGATATAAGTGTAGGAGCCATTCTGATGTGACTGTGGGATGTGTTCCCACATGATCAAATTTAAGTGCAGATCCATTTTGATGTGATTATGGGAAGTGTTCCCACATGATCAGATGTAAGTACAGAGCCTTTCTAGCATGGATGCGGGATGTGTTTCCCACATGGCTAGATATAAGTGCTAAGCCTTTCTAGCATGGATGTGGGATGTGTTCCCCACATGGCTAGATATAAGTGTTGAGCCTTTCTAACATGGTTCTTAGATGTGTTCCTCCCATGGTCAGATATAAGTGCTGAGCCTTTCTGACATGGTTCTTGGATGTGTTCCTTCCATGGTTGGATATAAGTACTAAGCCTTTCTGACATGGTTCTTGGATGTGTTCCTCCCATGTTCGGATGTAAGTGCTAGGCCTTTCTAACATGGTTGTTGGATGTGTTCCTCCCATCGTCAAATGTGAGTGTTTGGCATGCCTTTCTAACATGGTTGTTGGATGTGTTCCTCCCATGGTCATATGTAAGTGCTGGGAGTGCCATTCTGACTAAGGGTCAGATATAAGCGCTGAAGAAGACCTACATAGAAGCTAGGCCTACAACCAGCATGAAAAAGGGATGGCTATGTAGAACTTCCTGTGATGAGAAGAATGAAGATATAGCACCATTTGATCAAGATAGTGGAAGCAGTGATGATGATGATGACCCAATGATGATCCAGCAGTGATGATCCATATCAAGTGATGATCCAGACTTGATGAAGACCCAGTGATGATCCAGTGATGATCCAGATCAAGTGATCATCCAGACTTGATGATGATCCAGTGATGATCCACACTTGATGAAGATGACTTGATGATGATCTAGATGATACAGAGAAGAAGACTTGTGTTGATAAATTGTTTCGAGAGAATACCTTCCTAGTTAAGAGAGAGTGTTGATGTATTTGTAACTTCATAATGTATTCACTTGTATATCTCAGTGTATTGTACCCTGATGTTTATTCCAGGAAGTATTTGTAATGTAATTGAGTCATGTCATGCCCTGATGTTCCGATCGGGAGATTCAATAATGTAAACAAGTCATGTAAAGTCATTGAGGTTAACCCTCCTTTGTAAGTCGGGGCAATAGTCCCAAAAATTGAGTTAAGGTTAACTCTCCTTGTTGATTGGAGGGAAAAGTACCCATAGTTGTGGGGCACTAGGGTTATTAGACTCTCTTGGAGATGTCGGCCCTGGTAAGTAATTGTTAAGTGAGGCCGACATGTTGGAGTGGAAATAAAGTGAACGAAAGAATATAAATAAAAGTGAGGCTCTCCTCATTTCTACACACAACACACACTCGCTCACTGGGGCGCATGAGAGAGAGAGGAGAATCTCTCTCAAGTGAGAGAGAGAGAGAGAACAACTGTTGGAGATCATCTTTTCTGTCTTTGGGCTTTACTGCTGCCATTGGTGCTCATTCTATCTCTAAGGAAGTTGTGGGGTTTTCTCCTTTATGGTTTCCTCGAGGAAAGTTATTTATGTCTCTTGTCTCTTGCGATTATTAATGTGCATGTTATTCTCTCAGACAATATCCTAACATCATATTACTTAAATGATAAAAATCTAACATAGTGAAGCAGGCACGGTAAAACTACATAAGTTGGATGGAACATCGGTTGCAGGTACGATCAACGACAATCGACTAAAACCATACCGCGATGATTGCAGCGCAGTCCCATAAGGCCTAGGTGTGCAGTAAAAAAAAATCTAAAGGGATGAAAGCAATGAAAGAAGCATCTCCAGCGCAACCTGGCGTGGAAAAAGGAAGTTGCGGTGAAGAATGGTGCGCTGTAAACCCACCACCAAACCGGCTAAGAGACAACTGGAGGATAGTAAAATACAACTGGTATACCTTAACGAACTGCTAAATGCATGAGGATTCAAAAAATGATTTGGAGCTCACGACAGCTCAGTAGCATTAATTTGGAAAGTCCAAGGAGAATGGTAGTGTGCTTTTTCGTCCCATCCACCGTATTAACCATAACTGCCCTCACAAGTACATAACTGAACCTAATTGTGTGAGTAAAGGTGATGAAGGATGAGCCCATGCACTCCATTAGACGGCCCATCATTTCATCTAGTCACATCCTGGATGCTCGATTGCCTATAAATATCAGTCGTCTCTATCGTGGTAACCTTTACATTGCCTTACAGAACCAAGAAACCAGAGACCCGAACCAATTGAGCCAATAACTTCCAGAGTGAACCAGAACCCTACCTTAGAGCCAAATCCCATGATTGTTGAGCTATCTAGTGATAGTGAAGACTCATCTATTTCACTAGCCTCACCCTACCCGATATTAGAAGTTCCTTACGTCCCTGAACCCTGTAAACTGACCAAGAAGATGAAGAAGACACAGGCTCAAATGAAGGAACCTCTGAGGCCGCCACACCCACCACCAGTAGGAGGCCAGAAGACATAGGTACATGCAACCTGTCCACTAGGACAACTAGCTGGAGAAAAAGTTTTTAAACCCAGAGGTCCATTGAGTGCAGACCTCCCCAATTCCTTTGGTCCCCCAGCAAAGATACCCAAAGCCTGCGGAACCAACCCAGTTCCACCACCACCACCAATGGACACATAGTTAACAGATGAGGAAAATAACTTACTACCTCCATATGTGTCAGCCAGGGTCCCAGGCACGGCAAGAGTGACAGTGGACGCACATAATGAATTGGAAGAGCCCATGATTCTAGAAGGCGTCCCACTGACCCAAGATATAATCACCCCAAAACTTCAGGACTTCAAGTTTGAAGAATACGATACTAGGAAGCAAGGGGAGCTGGTAAGAAATCGATTCTTGGTTGCAGTGCCTGGTGTACCACCGAATGCAGATGTAGTTTCTACAATGGAGTGGCTACATGCATTGGAGCAGTTAGGCATCGTAAACCTGCTCCTTATGCTGTGGTGCCTCGGTCAGGATGTATGTCAAGAAACTTTTGGTATGCTTCCATGGAGGCTACCTATGGCTAGACAAGACGTATGAGGTAACGGTCAAACTGGCCTCCACCATCATGGGTCTCCCGTGGCAAGGAGTCGACCTGGCCCCGTATCTGCATAAGGATGGGGGAAAATTAGACAAGAATGACATGAAGGGAAAGTTCCAACTTGTCCGCGGTGGAAAGGAATACCTCATTATCTCTATCAATGACATTTCTGTAAATTTCACAGCAAAAATATTATGCAGTAAGGTTGTGTGCAAGATGAGACCTACTGAATGCACTGCCGCAATAGTAGAGCTAGAAGAATAGTGCATGCAAGGAGTGCACATTAACTAGTCCTAGTTCCTCGTGAATGAACTGATGGATGACGCAGTTGACTCCTAGGAACTTCTTGTGGTGAATTTACACTACTCATGGCTTCCAATTTTGATCTCATTCGTAGCCTGGACTCCTCCACTAGAATATCAACCCATGGAAATCCCAGTGGAGTACCTCAGTGCACAGTTACAGAACCTCTAGGACCACAAAGACAGCAAGCACAAGAATGATACAATTATTGAATTCTTTCTCCAAGAAGAAAGACTTAGATAGATCATGTGAAAGCAATATAGACTAAAACCTAAGACGGTGGTCAGGTACCCATTCATTAAATTCCACGCGGGGCCGCACAACATCATCCTATATCCGCACAATGACCCCAAGAAGAAGCCACTCTCGACCTTCTTCATCATCAGAGATGCAAATATCAAGGAGAAAATCAAAGACTGGCCCAAAGAATGGATTGGCCAGCATGTGGAGGTGCTTGAGGAGCAGCAAGCGCACCAAGGGGATCCGCAAGAGAACCTACCCAAGGACCACACCAATAACAACATCGAAGAGCATCAAGATGATTCCCATGAAGAAGAAGAAGAATAATAAGAAGATCAAGACCCACCCAATAATGGCGAAGAAGACACCCCTACTGATGAGGAGGTGTGCACCAAAAGAAACAGGAAACAAAAGGGAAAAGAGCCCATGGAGGAAGATACATAAACCTTGGGCATCCCACACAGGAAAAAGTAGAGAGCTAATCAACCCCAAGTCCGTAGCATAGTAGAAGAGGATCTGACTCTTCTTATAGAGGTAGTCGCAGAAATAACTGAGTCTACCCTGGGTGATATCACACAAAAGCAAACTAATTGGATGACTTTGCTCACAAGCTACCCAGCTAGCAGAGGCCGTCATAGAATTGCATGACACCATGCGGGATAAGACCTATGGTGTAGACCCATCAGACACTTTGGTGATGTCGATGTTGCTCCCACCCTTGAGAATAGAAATGCTTACGCAGGAATTTTCTACAAATATAGCAGAAATGGATACAAGTGTCCATATCTTGGACACATTAACTTTGGATTTCTCTAAGATGACATTTCCGCAAATCTATTCCCTTCAGCATGTCGTAGCTACAGAGGTGGGAATATGAGAAAATGTGGTTGCATATCAGGCAGCCAAGGAAAATAGGAAAGAAAAGAAGCACAAACAAGTAATCAAGCTCCAATAGGAAGACCTGGAAGCACAAGCGCAGAGGAAGGCTTCACTGGAAGAAGCCATAAAGGAGGCAATCACAGAACTGTCAGATGATGAGGAAGAAGACGAGGCAGAACCTCTGCATAAGCTGAGGCAGTTATCCAAACTGTCCACAGATATAAATAAATAGGTTCAAGAATTAAATACCAACCAACAACTAAGCATGCCCCCTGAAATTGTGCAACAAAGGAAAAAATCGACATATCAAGCTATTGGTCGGCTTAGGGAAGCCGAAAAGTTCTGTGTAGAGGCAGTAGAAACAATTGCCATAGTATAGGAGCAACTCATCGAGGATGAGACTATGGAGCAGCTTTTCGAGTAGGTGCAACAAGAATACCTAAAAGTATCGATGGTAAATGCATAGATTAAGAAGCTGCCAACAAAGAAGAAAATCACCAAAGGCGCTGAGCTCAAGCAGCTCCAGGATAAGGCAAGAACCCTGTGCGAGCAGGAAAGCAGGCGCAACCAAGAGACGACTAAGAAAAAAGCTGAAGCTAAAAGGGTGATAGGGATAATTGAACCTGTCCAACAGAGAATCCATTAGTTGATGCATGCAATGGCCAATGAGTCATTGAAACACCCTAGCTCCGATCGAGTGCATCAACTGGAGCAGCAGGTGGAAGAATCCCGCTGAGAGATCAAAAGGCTTACTCCCATTTTTGGTCAATTCCAATAGAAGGATAGAAGTGCAAAACAATCTGCACCATACGATGCACCAGAGGATGTGCAAGAAGAGGAAAATAAATATGAAGAGGAACAGGAAGATGAACAGGACCAAGAAGAACAACATGAAGAAGAGCTGGAGCAAACAAAAGAAAAACCTCTGGAAGTAGACTCTTCAGATGATGCCGACGAAGAAATTGTATAAATTCAGTTGTGTCATCTAAAATATAAACTTTTTTCTAAGTATGGTATAAGCCCGCAGTGCAGGAAACACTGCCAAAAAAAACGTAACAAAATGTGCAAGAAGGAGAAAAGTGTGTGAGAAAAAAAAAATATCAACAGAAAATAAATGGCTACGCATGTTGCGCAACCTCCTATGTCCATTGCTTTGTGGGTCAGGATGAGCCACATGTCAGTGCTAGGGTCCTAGGGAAAGCATACAAGAAATAAGTGCAAACGAGGAGACACACAAGAATCAATCTGTTGTGCAAGCACAAACAAGGAAAAAGAAGCGCGTGGCAGGTATAGAAGAAATCTACACAGACAAGGAAATCTGCGCAGACAAAGAAAACTCTGTGAGAGAGGAATTCTACTCAGAAGAAGGGATATGTGCAAAAGATGTCCCCTGCACAGAAAATGGAAACTACATGAAAGGAAGATGCTTCCAGGGTAAAACAATAGCACAAGTGCATATTAATGGCCGAAAGCGACAAGACGATCATGGGTGCTGAAGTCATCTTAAGTTGACAGATGCCACACAAGTGAACGCATGTTGTAAGTAAGGCCGTTAATTCCTCATGTCAAGTAATGATTGCCACATTTGTAGCTTGAGGGGTGGCCGATGGTGGTAGTTAATGAACTACCTATATGCAGTCGACCCTACATGGTCATGTAAAATAGTATAAATAGGAGGGATTCAATAGTTAGACAGTTGTTGTTTTTACTCTTTAGTTACTTGTGATTAGTTAGTAGTGGGATGATCTCTGAGGGAATAGAGGGAAGTTGTGAGATCTAAGGGGTATATTAGTTGGAATTTTGCAGGATGCAGTCAGAGGTAGTGTAGTAGAAGAGAAGCTTTGCTAGAGAGGTGCATATGCTAGAGAAGTCGATCCAGGCTGTGTGCGGATTAGTAGATTGTAGCAGTAGTTAGGAGAAATAAGATAGAGAGCATGAGAGTGAGAAAGAGTCTGAGTTTAAAGCTAGATCTAATACATTCTATAGTCAAATGAAGGCTAAAGGAGCCATATATTTCTCATTCCAGATGAAGAGTGCCTTGTGGTTTTTACCCGGATGGGTTTCCATGTTGACTCTCCTGTGTGTTGATGATTGAATGTGTATGATTGTTAATGTTTATGATGCAAGTCATGTCATGGTTGAATGAATTATTGTTTATATTTATGATGTGAGTCCTATCAGGGTTGAACGAATGTCGTACTGTCAATATAAGTCCAAATGCATGAATAGGTTATTATGCGTAGCTTTTGGGTATTAGTTTATGTTTACGACACAATCCCTGTTGCACATCTGTTATATTGCACCTATCTGTTAGCTTGCTTTTATATCCCTTTATGTTTAAAGTACTAAGGTTGAATCTATGTCATGTCGTTAGTAGTTAAGGAAGTATATGCACGATGTGCAATATAGTTTGGCGTAAATGACTCCATCCTCATGACTTGGTCGAGCTCCCTGGCCTTGTGCCAAGGGACTATAATCCCTCGACGAGCCACAGAAACATGGTTCCAGTGGTTACCCATCGAAGAGATATCTCGAGTGAGACTGCACCTGCTTTATGGGTGTTACCAACAGGGATTTCTATGTCGAGCCAGTATCTCAGGTATTTGTTGGGTTGACGGGCTGCGCAGAACCTGGGTCGCACAAATTAGGAAAAGTGGCCAACAGATATTAAGGTGGAGTGATGGGATTCCTACCAAATTCTAGAACTCTTCAAAATATACCAACGCCATATTCTATAACACCTCAAGGTTCAGCAACAACGAGTGAAAAAAAAAATAAAGCACCCAGCCCTTGCTTGAAAGGTGGAAAAAACAAATCCAACCTGACAACAGTTTTGGCTAGAGGATGCAGGACACAAACCCACAATCAACAACCTTCATTCCAAATGGAAGGAACCTTCAAAGAGAAGGAATTCTATAACTGCAGAGAGGAGCTAAATACATGTCAGATTTATATAAGTATATATTTCCATCAAACAAAATCAAAGATCGATGATGTATGAAGAAAGAGTTTGATGAGTCAATGACATTCTGAAGAAGAAATCACATCTCAGAGGACTAAGGACAAGCTCAGGAGAAGCAGATAGAATGACAGATGAAGAGAAACAACAACCTCAAGGGGAGCAGAACAATTCAATAATGAACCAACAAAGATGGTGAATTGAAGAATTGTATGTGCAAATTCCATGTCATGTTTCTTCATTGAATGTTTGGAATCCCTAATTCAGGGGGAGCTAAACCATGATAGCGAGACTAGAAAAAAATTAAGCAAACATTATGAACTTATTTTCTAAGTTTTCTTGCATTATTTGGAAATGTTTTGATTGTTTGTACCAAATTGAAGGACTATTTGAAGATTTCCTTGATTAGTGAAACACCATTCTTGAGGATAATCTGTGTGATAATTAAGGGCATATGTTAGTTCTTCTCAAAAGCGGGAAGAGTTGAAGGATTTTTTTTGGTGCACCTTTTAAAGTCAAATCAGTTGAAAACTTGGTAATGTGAATAAACCATAGTATTGTGGCATACCTTAGTTTATTGAACAACAATACAATAGTAGATGGAAGAGCTGATGCATTAATTGCAGTGAAGATATCATTTTGGACAGCCTGAAGATAGAATTGAAGGTCTTTGTTTTCGACTTTGGCTTGACATGAGAAAGATGATGAGGAAATCCACAGGGGGAAAGTCATTTATAATGGGATCTAAACAAAAGATCTGAATTGAAATTTGAACAGAAGAAGGTCAATGGTAGGCTTGAGTATTACATAAATACTACTCAAGGACATACTTGAATGACTAAATTTTACTTGCAAGAGAACCATGTTCTGAAGTTGAATACTATTAAACTTCTTGATTCTTATTTTGGTCTAGTTATTCCATGTACCCTTTCTGGTCAGTGGTGTTCACTGTATATGAATTTGAGGTTGTGTTTTAGGTAAAAATAGGTTCTACACTGTACTTTTTTGTTGTAACATTGATTATTTGAGCTACATTACCTTCATGCAGCTTATTTTAAGATTGATGGTTTGATATTGATCTCTTACATTGTCTCATTCTTGTATGTGACAAGAAATTACGGTGGAATTTGAGAAATCTAGGCCTAGGAGATATCTCTTCACATCAATAGTGTCTTGAAATTAAAGGATAAATAACTAATTTGACAACACTTTCGCTAAGAAAGAATGGGCTCATTCAAGTACATGAAACCATGTTGGTGTTTAGCACAAATATCTTGACAAATTTTTATGGTTTGTTTGAAGCATTTTGTTGATTTTTGAAGTTTGTGTGTATTTTGGTTAAATATTGTTAGTCCCTTGAATTCTTCTAGTTCTCATTTGATGCTTGATTTAACCCTTTTTTGTAGCTTGAATCAATTTTGGTTTTAGTCGATTTCCATTGATTTAGAGTTTGAGAAAAGATTTTTTATTACCTTTTAGTTGCATGAATTAATTGTCTTCACTTTTTCAATTTTTTTATGTTGATTGTATATTTTCTTTGTAAATACTTATCGTTATTCAAAAAATAAAGTGAGCTCTACATAGCTAAGCGAAGAGAAAAATGGTATATGCACTAGGTTCCTATGCATTGATCATAGTATATGTATTGGCATGAGACCAACCGTTCATCTAATGCAATAATCAATTGGCATAATTACAATGCATAATTGTATTAACCTCCATGACCATAATTGGCTAGTGGAGGCCAAGATTGAGCATACTGTCTGATTATCTCATTTTATCAGTTTGTCAAGATTCAGATCCCCACATCTCCGCTGGACCATTAAGGGATGAGATAACAAGTGGAGTCCCCACTTTCCCTTAAACTAGTCAGTGCAGTTGTGTTTCACTGACACCTTCTAGTTATGACTCGTGAGTCTACATGTTTTGTTGTTGATGATGCAATTCATGTTATTTGACTAATGTTGTTGTTCCTCTATCTTTACAATATTTTATAAATCAGTGAAAGATTCACCAAATTTTATATATATATATATATATATATATATTATTGATAAAATAGCCTTCAAATTTTCCTATATATCGAAGAGATTCACCGATTTTTTATACATTTAAATCTAGGGGGTTCTTAAAATAACCCCTCAGTCTTATGTGCTAGACTTTTGTATTCCCTATATTTGTGGAGTATGGGATAGAGTAAAATACTAGTGGATGCTAGAATTAAACATGGAAAACTGATATAAATCCTTGCAACTATATGTATCTAATTTACTTACTATGAGCAGATAGCTAAAAGCATAGAGCTTGGCTAGCTGCATAGATCCACAGTTAATCAACACCATGGAATAATTCTTAAGGTGAGTTTTTAATATTGGAGTTATGTAACTAAGAGACAATATGTATGTTATAAATATATTTAGTTCAAAATTCAAGTCAATAAAAATCAAACATATATTTGGAAATACTTTTTTACAACTGAAGATTAAATCTAATGGTAGTTATAAGAAAATGTATTCAAGCTCAAACATGGACACAAATTTCTATCAATATGGGAAAGAACATGGATTATTAATTACATGAACATGAATATGGATATAGTCTATATGAAAATGAGTAAATATACATGAATATTCAACAATAATAGTCAACATAATTCAATAAGTTCATACATTAATAATGTAGATCAATATGAATAAACATATGCGAAATGAACATGATTGAAAATGTATGGCTTGTAAATGTGCTTAAACCAGGTGTAAATAACATGTAAAGGTTAGACCAAATCAAATGAAATTGAAACATATAGTGCAAGTATAGTTGTAGTATGCTTGACAAAAAAAAACTGCTATGAAATAGTTATGACCATGAGAACAAGCACTGGTACATATGGCTCAAAATTTCCACAAAATATTTCCATGAATAAGTTAAAATCGAAATTTTTGTGGATAAATAATAAAAAAAATTGAAAATAAAACGTCATGGCCCCTAATAATCGTCGCTATAATGATAGAAATAACGTTTTTTCTGCTATAGCGACGAATGTTCGTGGAAATAGCGATGAAAACACAAGGTTCGTCGATATAGCGACGGTAAACTTAACACATGCAACATCAATGGTCCTCATAATAACGATCATTGATTCTTTGTTATTGTTGAAATTTAATCGTTGTGAATTTTTTATGGAACCGCCATGGTCATTGATCTATAAATACATTTTCTTAAGACATGTTTCAACAAATTATTTGCTATAGTTGTGACAATTTTTCTGTTGATTGTTCGATATGTGATTTGAAGAGTCTTGTACTGGTTTAACACATCGAATTTTTTATCTCCTTTGGGTTCCAGGTTAGTATATTTAAATTCTTTGTCTCCTTTAATGTGCAAGGTTATACATAAAGTAAGTCGACTATTCATTTTCTCCTCAATACTAATGCTTATATAGATTTGTCACTTAGAAATTAATATATACATTATATATTTTTAAAGACCATGGAGGAACATTTACTTATTAGATTTTCACTTTCCATGTCACGTACTTTAATTTTTTATCTCCTTTAACTCATATATATACTCTATTCAATTTACTTATATATTGATTGAGTTTTTGGTTCTTATAGGATAATAGAATGTCAACTAAATATACTTGGGAAGAAAATAATAAGAGGTATGTTGAGTTTAAGGAAGCATTGGAGACGAAGGGTGATGGAAAGTTTTATTTTCCTTCCAATGATTGCAGGGGTTTGGGAACAAGAAGACTTTTAAGAACAACAACTGAAAAACATTGTAAGGAGAAAGGGCATGTTGAAGGGGGGTATGAATATCGTCCCTTGGTAAGACATTATCCATTACATAATGTACTTCTTGTAATAGTACTGATCATGTATTCACAAATTTTTTTATCATTTTAAATATGTGTTGTATATTATACACTAATGTTATTACATTGTTTGTAAATATAAAGACAATGCCCCCTAAATTTTGACCTCCAGAGAGATATTTTCCACATAAAAGTAGAATTATTACTTTACAAGATGAGGAACATGGATATCATAATATTTAAGATCGAGTTGTTAATGATCCTATGGACGAAGATGGCATTATTAATACAAATGAAGAAGATGAGATAAATAGATTGATCCAAGGCACATTTTCTCCATTGGATGAGGACAACCTCCATGATATTCATGATATTTCCCTACTCGAGAAGTCCCAAGAACCTCTTTATGAAGGCTCAACAAAAAATATTCTATCTACTATATTGTTGTTCATGAACTTGAAGGTTTTGAATGGTTTATCAACACTTGTTTCACATAACTCCTAAGGTATGTAATGTATTAATTGCATCTTCACATGGTATCAAAAGTTGACTATTTTAATCTATTTTTAGTGTTAATTAATTTGTAAATTAGGGATAAGCAATATTTATGATTTATATTGTTTACATTTCATTTTTTTGTCAATATTGCATACTTTTGGGTGAATTTATATTACCACCATCAAATAATTTACCATGCACATGTTGAAAGGTATTCTTGATTAGGAGAGAAATTGGAATGGAGTATCAAGATATTGATGCATGTCCTAATGATCATATTATATATTATGGACAATATGCATCATAAAACAAATGCCCACGATGTGAAATTAGTAGGTATCGAGCTTATCAAGTAACAAAAAAAGGTGCCTCACAAAGTTCTTCATTATATTACCATAATTCCATGTTTCCAATGACGATTTAGGTGCCAAAGTATAACAAAGTTTATGGATTACCATGCAATGAACATAAGTGAAGATGGTGTTCTTCGAATGCCTACATATGGTTTTGCATTGAAGAACATCAAAGAAAAATGGTGAATTTTTAAGATGAACCACATAATGTTAGACTTTCATTGGCAGTTGATGGTTTCAATCCATTTGGAGAGATTCATTCTACTTACTCAGTGTGGCCTGTTTTCTTCATAAACAATAACCTTCTTCCTTGGATGTTGATAAAGAGAGAGCACACAATGTTGGCAATTATTATTGAAGGTATTTTTTTGAAAGTAGTCATATTATTTCTTTTCTTTGTTTCATTGTTGCATGAGAACACCTTTTATATATTGGTACACATAACTAAATAGCATTGTATGTTGAATCAATTAGGAAAGTACCAAGTTAAAGATATGAATGTATATATTGAGCCCGCATCTTATCGATGAGCTATTGAATTTATGGGTTGGAATCACTATGGATGACATCTATAGACCAATATGGAAGAAACAATTTCAGTTCCATGGAATACTTGCATGGACAATTCATGGCGCTCCCATGTTAACACATTTTTGTGGTATGTAACTTTCTGTTGCACTTTAAAATTATATTGTTTTAAGGTAAATATCACACAATATTTATTAAATTTATAATATTTTGATGCTACAACATTAATACATATATATTTTAAGTATTCAAACAAAGGGAAATTTGCATGTCTAGTCTGTGGTCCTAATATAAAATCTCATTGTTCAAGAAGTTTAGGAAATGAGGTGTTTGATGTGTACATGCACTTCCTCCCTAAGAACCATAGGTATCGAATTACCGAGAAAAAAAAATTAAATGGTAAATAAGAGAATGGAAAGAAACCATAAAGAATGACACCTCACCTATGGAAGTTGGAATATAATAGAAATCGTCGAGGTATGCAAATTGTGTATGTAGAATATAAATATGTAAACACATATTTCATTAAATTTGGAATTAAACAAGGGATCTAGAATTTAGAACTTCAACAAGATTGAGTTTTCAAAAAATGAAAAACCAAAAAATTACTTAAT
>LPNX010590969.1:158045-212338 GCA_001517045.1 Pseudotsuga menziesii | reverse complement strand
TATTCAACAACCAATAATAACTAAGGGAAAAAACACCCTGGGCTGATCGGATTGACAAATGAAGTCTAAGAGACCGAGTCTTTTATAGACACTATCATGCTAGATAATTTATTACAATTCCCCCATGGGGTATGAACATGTGATATGATACAACAAGCACTTCCCAGAAGTACTTCCAAAGGTCTCTTTGAAGTCCGAACAAGTCAACCCTGTCTGGTTCACCAGGCTCACTTGATAACAACCACTAAGTACAACTTAGGTGGTAACAGATCCCATTTCTAGGCTCCACCAATGCTATCCCTTCATAATCGACCAGCTCATAAGCACCTTTCTCTAAGACTCGTTTAACCGCATAAGGACCATGCCACACGGGATTAAATTTCCCTGCCCCCAAGGGTTCTTTAGCTTGATCCCACAAAAGGACCAATTCACCTTCATTAAACATCCTTGGACAGATAGAATTATCATACTGGACCTTGACGCGATGCTTGTTAATATCTAGAGCCTCTAAGGCATCTCGACGCTGCTCATCAAGCTACTCTAAGTGGACCAAATGTTCGTCCAGTATGGAAGTGTCCAGTAAAATCTCTACAGCTAGCTTCACATAAGGGATTTCACATTCAACCAGTAAAACTGACTCCACCCCATGCACAAGCTGATATGGAGAGAAACCGGTGGCATTCTTAACTATAGTTCTATAGGCCCACAAAGCAGGATACAACATAATATTCCAATTGGTCTTGCTTCGTGTGATGGTTCGTTGGAGAATAGAATTAAGTGATTTATTCACTGCTTCAACTTGTCCATTCGCCTGAGGGTAATAAGAAGATGAATGTTCTTGCTTATACCCTAACTTGGAATCCAACTCTTCCATCATTTTATTATGAAAGTGCCTACCATGGTCAATGACAAGCTCTTTCGGAATGCCAAACCGGGTGATAATCTGGTTGAACATGAAATGCGCAGTTGTCTCACCGTTGGATTTAATTGTGGGCATAGCCTCTACCCATTTTGTGAAATAATCGACAACCACTATAATGTGATGATTCCCCCTAGATGAAGTTGGGTTTCAATCCATAAATTCAATCCCCCACTTGGTGAAGAGACGGACGGTGACAATAGGATTTAACGAGGCTGGATGCGAGTGCATATTGTATGCAAACACCTGGCAAGTGTGACACTTCTTGACCACATTAACGCAATATTTGAAGATGGATGGCCAAAAATATCCTACTCTCAAGATTTTTTGTGCTGTAGAAAGCCTAGATAAATGACCACCACATGCCCCTCTATGGAAATCATTCAGCACAACCTCATCCTCATCATGGGTTAAACAATGATGAAAAATGGAATCTACCCCATGGCGGTACAAAGTTTTATCCACTATAAGGTAGTTCTTAGCTACATGATGTAATCATCATCACTCATCCAGTGAAAGGTGAGTAGGGACCTTCAATGTTTGCAAATATACAGTGATATCCCCATACCATGGGTCCACAGTTGAGATAAGGAAAATATGCTCATTGACAAATGTATCCTCATAAACTTCCTCCTCCTCCAAACTTGGAAAATAAAAAATGAGCTCCAAAAAGATCAATGATTTCTTCGATTTCACCGAAACAAACTCGAGATCAAACTCTTGCAAAATGACAATCCATTTATTGTATTTTCCCCCAATCATCCTTCTAGTGAGGATGAACTGAAATGGATTGATATGAGCTACGACCAAGGTTTGGTGAAGGAGAATGTAGTGTCTCAAATGCTGAACTGCATGAACGGTAGCCAAGTCTAGCTTCTCCACATGGGAATAGTGAAGTTCTGCATTTATAAGGTTTCGGCTCAAATAATATATGACATGCTCATGGAGCTCCTCATCTTCCTGAACCAAAACCATACCAATCGTCTCCATTGACACGGCCACATAAATCAAGAAATCATGGCTATAATCGGGTGGACTAAGCATGGGGGTCGTTTCTAATGCTCGCTTAAGAGAATCAAAGGACTCTTGGGCTCGCTTATCCTAGTAAAAAGGAGTGTCCTTCTTCAAAAGATGCATAAATCCTTTAGTCAAATTGGAAAAATTAACCACGAATCTCCGCAAGAATTTCACCATGCCTTGCAAACACTGGAGATGTCTAATATTATGTGGGGGAGACAATTGAAGTATTGCCTCAACCTCTAAGGGATCGACTCTTATACCCTCCTTAGACATGATGAATCGTAGCAAGCGACCAATAGTCACGCAAAAGATGCACTTATGAGGATTTAAATGAACCTGGTAATGACGACATATTTTGAATAATAATCTCAAATGATATGGATGATTCACTCTCAAATGAGAGTGAGCAGCGAGATCATCCAAATATAATTCGATAATTGTTTTGAGATCGTGAAAAATTAAGGTCATAGCCCGCTGAAATGTAGCTCCAACATTTTTAAGGCTGAAAGGCATCTTTCGATATGAAAAAGTATCCCAAGGACAAATAAATGCGGTCTTATGTTGATCCTCAGGCTTAATCTAAATCTGATTATATCCAGAAAAACCATCCATAAAGGAAAATACCTCACTCCCGGCAAACTCATCCAAAATATGATCAATAAATGGAGTGGGGAAATTATCCTTAGGACATGCGCGATTTAAGTCACGAAAATCAGTGCATATACGGATCACTCCCTGCTTCTTATCCACCGAAACGGGTTTTGAAACCCACTCCATCGAGGGAATGGGATAAATGAAACCAGCTTTCAAAATTTTCTCTATCTCATCCTTAATGGCAGGTGCTTTTCTAGGATTCACAACACACAAACGTTGTTGAACCGACTTCACATCCATATAGGTTTTGATCTCATGTTCAATGATATGAGGGTCGATACCTGGCATCTCATCATATGACCATGCAAAGATGTCACGAAAATTCTTAAACTGCATGGTATACTCCTTGATCTCATCAGGGGAACAATCCGCCCCAATGTAGACATTCTAACCTTTCCAGGATCATGAGAAATATTGATAGGAATAGTTGGTGATACATTAGCCATGTTTGCATCAGCCATCAGACCAGAATATCTTAATGGAACCATGGGGCACACTCAAAGTACTCAGTGAAGGAAGAATCCAAGGATCTTCCATATGGGTAGTGCAAAAAGACACCGAATTAAATGAGGATGAAGCCCCACCAAAACTAGACCCCATCATAAAAATGGGCGCAGGACAATTAAAGGTTCTCATAAGAGAAGGATACATACCTATGCCCACACTCCCAATTGCTGGCTAAGAATGATCGATAATCGGGATAGAAGCTCCCAATGATGCATTGACCCTCAGATTTTGGAATGATATTTGATCGATCGTAACAATATTCCCATTAAATGAAAAACATATTACTCGAAAGAGGGAAGAAGCTACAGCTTGCATACTATACATCCAATTCTGACCCAACAAAAGATTGTATTCAAGGGGAGCATCAACCACCTCGACCTCAATCGCGACGGTCTTCCCTCCCAATTGGACCTTTAAGGAAGGAAGAATTCCGTGCCGCCGAAATGATCTACTATCAAAAGTTGTCAACATAGTAGTGGATTGAGACAACTTGGGAAAACCTAAGCCCTTCCAACAAGACAAAGACATCACAGAAGTGGTAACGCCTTCATCAATGACATTGTACTTGACGGTGTTGTTAAAACACTCTACATGAATCAAAAGAGACATGTAGTAAGGAAAGTGAGGCTGTACTCCCATGGTTTGAAATTTGATCATAGTGGAAGAGTTATCATCACTAACCCCAAGAGAATATAACAAAGCTTTCCTCTGCAGAGGACAACTCTGAAGCACTTCTAACACAAACATCGCACAAGGATTTTGGCCCAAATCCTCGACAACTGAATAGTTCTGGGAGGCTCGGGCATTAGGATTTTTCCCCGAACGCTTTAATACTCCCTTATGAATGTGAGGTGGAGCTTTATGTTTATCCATAGGATTTTTTATTCGCAAAGGGCTCTCAGGTGGGGAAGGTTCTTTCCCAAGGTCTAGTTGTGACAAACCATAGACTATCATATGGGTCACAACCTTAGCAACACTTATCATGTTGATGCATCCATGACCACTAGCGGCCTCCGGTGGGTTTTTATTTCCACTCGATGCACAACCAGGATCAATGGTCCTCGAGTTCATATTTTGATTGTTGGGTAAAGGATTAGTTAACCCAGCTAATCCCTATGCTATGAACGTCGAGGCATCTTCCATATGAGGGCACAAGTGAGTGAGATGGTCTTCCTTACACAATTTTCAAGGAAACTTCACCTTACGTTTAGACTGTTTGTCCCCCCCAGCATTAGTGTTCTTGTCATTATTACTAGCATTTTCGTTCTTGTTCCCACCCTTACGATTATTTTTTCCTTTTCTATTATTCCTTCCAGGCTGCTAGTTTCCTTTCGGGTTCAACATTTGCATGGTGTTAAGTCATGAACTTGTCACCTTAAATTTTATATTTTGTTTGTGATTGTTATTTTAGGTTTGCTCATATGCTTAAATTTTCTCATTTGCTTACCTTAGAAAATTTTTGGTTTTAAGTGAGATTTTGAGTTTTTCTTTAGTTTTTTCCTTTAGGTTTGTTCTTCTTAGGTCTTGAAGGGTTTTATAGAACATTATATGGATTAATTAGTTCACAAAAAGCATCATGATCATAGTTTATCACTTAAAGTTCATTCAAAGTGGAAATAATGATTAAAACAACACCAAAATTGAATTTAAATTATTCTTGCAGCACAACTGCCAAAAGTTTACACAGTGGCACTACAAGAATATCGCGCGCACCGAAATCGCCGGTTTTTAAGCAAATTTCTCCCACGATTTTGTTTTTTTGATGACTAATCACATGCTTAAAGGTTTTTGATACGTGTTTCTTTAGTAGTGATCATGCAAACATGTGCGTTTTTCAGCATGGAAGAGATCGTGCCAAATCATTAGTTAGAGTTGGGAAAATTGTGACAGGTAGACAAGCGAGCCCAAATTGAAGTGAAAGGAGTTCTCCATACATGCATTACGGAACTAGAGACTAAGTGGAGCGAGGAAATTTGCCCAAAATCCAGAAGTTGCAGTTACAAAGGGGAGTTAGGGCTTTCACAGTTACAGTGAATATTTAGGGCTTTCTCGTTTCGCCAGCTGGAAGTAAATTCGACACCTGAAGACACTTGTATAGTCAATTTGGCAGTCAGATAGCTCAGGGATTGATTTTAAGTGTCTGCAGCAAGACAAGAATAAGGTATTCCGCGTTAACCTGAAAGTGGAAGCTAAATTGGGGGTTTCTTTTTTAAATCTTGTTATGATAAAATTGATTGAGGAAAGCGGTAATTTATGCTATTAACAAACTCCCTACGATCCTATATCAATCTAAAAAGGGTTTTGGAATTCTTTGATAAGTGATAAGTTGAAAAATAGCTGTTTCATTGAACAATTACCCTGTTAAGACCTAAAAATGTGGTAAGGTGAAGCTCTGTTCAATTTGTGGTGACCATGGTTTCACAAATTTAGTTGTTACCTGTAAACAATGCAATGAAGGAGCTGAGCAGGTGAATTGGTGAATTGCATGAAGACCTAGTCTGATTAGGTGTTTGAAACTGACTGGTTTTGGTGCTAAATACAAGTCAGAGTAGAAAGTGAGCAGACATAGGATTTCTCTCATATCTTTTCATCAACTAGATAAACCAATCACAAGTTGATCTAAGAAGTAGGAATTTGGGAGCACTGATGCAAAATATTTTTGCAAAAGAGATAGCTCATATGTAGCATTAAAAAGAACCAAGTGTATTATTTGAGCAGAGCCATAACACATAGATGTTTTCATGCATTCTAGAGATGATCTAGCATCTAAATGAACAACTTGGATGATAGTTAGTTTCATAAGCAGTTTTATTGGAGAGTTTGGCACTCTGTTGACCTAATTACTTAATATCAGTGAAAAAATTTTCCTTTATCGAAAACAGAAGCTAACTGTTAAAAAATTAAGAAAAAAACAGTCAAGGAGAATTAAACAAAGCTGACTGTTAAAACTTCAGAAGCTTGAGAAGAAAAAAGAATTGTTAGGTCATTCAGAGGGCTTTAAAATTACACAGGTTTTAGTCATTGAAAGAAGATGGGAAAAAGTGGCAAAACAAATAGGGCTGAGCCCACTGAGTTGGGATGGATTGACCAATTTCCTGCTTGTGCAGAGGTATTTCAGAATGTTGGTTGGTTGGATTTTTTCAAGAATATTGATAGCTATAACACTAAGGTCTCTTATAAATTTGCTCAATGCTATAACCAGGACATGGTGGTATTTGATACTCTAAAGTTTAAATTAACTGTGGAGCTAGTTGCTGAAGCTACATGAGTCAGAAATGAAGGTGAAATGTGGTTCAAGAAGCTGCCTTTCACCTTTAATGCCCAAAGATACCTTTGACCTGGAATTACTCCAAACTGGAGCAAAGGAATACTAATCCATAATTTTAGAGATGTGTGGGTGGAGCCCATTAAAGTCCTACAAAGTTATATCACCTGTGAGGGAAGATATGCCTATGTCTTTAAATATCATTTTAGGTTCTTACAGCATTTGGTTGGTGAATCCAGAATGAGTCTTCCTTTATTTTTGTTTAAAAGTTTGCAAAATATGTCAAGTAGAGTTAAGGGGCATCAGGATCACACTACACAGTCTATTTTCCATCATGGTTTGATCAAATTGATTAGTAGTGCTACCTTGAAAAGAGAGGGAAAAACATGGTATTTTTTCCTCTTTTGGTCTGGTTTTCAAAGTAAGCAAGAAGAGCAGCAAACCAAAAGACATGTAGACAAAGGAAAAACCCTAGTGAAGAAACTAGGTCAGAAAATAAAGTCTGAAGATAAAAAGGAAGTTAAACTTGAAGAAGTACCAGAGCCCTCAAATGCAGACTATGAACATCAGCAGTCTTTAGCTAATAATAAAGCCAAAAGTTCACTGTTTACAGAAAAGCAAGATCAGCATGTGCGAGAAACAGCACCACCAAAAACTTTTATGAAGGAGGAAATTGTTATCACAAAGGAGATTGCTGTAAAGGAAGAAAGCATCCAGGTCCCGCAAAGAAGCCCCATCACTATTCTATCAAAGGATGAAGGATATCTTTTAGAAGAAGATGAATTTACTGTCAAAACTGATTCTAGGGTTAACACATACAAGGAATGCTGCAGTCAGGAAGATAAAGCAAAGAGGTCAAAGAAAAAGAAGACCAAAGTTGCAGCTATGGAGTTTGCTACAATTAAACATCAAGGTAAAAGTTTGAAGATGACGGGAGAGCTTGCCTCAACATGGAGACCAAAAACTAGGCCAAGAAACAAGTTAAGGCTCAGTATGAAAAAATTGTTAAACCCTAGATTAAATGCAAAAGATGTAACTGTACTTGATGATGATTGTTCAGATGAAAAACCAAAGATTGAGAAAGAAGCAGTTCTAAAAACTCCAGTTTCTCATCATACAAAGGGGAAAAATCCATCGAAGTCACCAGAAGAGGTTAGTCTCACCGAGACTAAATTATCAGCAGTCTTTTTAGAGTTAAGAAGTGAAATACTAAAAGAGCAACAGAAAAATGAGGTTGAAGTCTCTCATTCTGAAGACCAACAGTTGATAGAGAAAAAAACACCTACTAAAGTAGCTAATCAGGAAATCCCTATGGTTCATGGTGTGTCTTCAGAACCGTTGCCAGAAGATGAAGACATTTTCAGAAAACTAGATATTCCATGGCTACCCAGTGAGATGCAGGACACTACAGCAGGGAAGGTTTTTGATTCAGACAAGCAAAACCTGCAGAGAACCATCAAACAATACATGCATCAAATGGATTACATGCAGGAAGTGAATGATGGCTTGATACTAGCAAATAGAATACTCAGGGAGGATTTGCAGGAATTAAATGACCATTATCAAGAGCTTACTACAGTGTCCAAGGAAGCCCTGAAGAGGAAGAGAGCCACAGATTTGCAATGTGCAGAGTTGAAGAAAACTATCAAAGGCTTGCAGCAGCAGAATGAATAACTTACAAGAAGGTTAGCAGACATGGAAGCTGAGAAAAAGAGAGCCAAGAAGAAGGCTCAAGCTTTGGATTAAATAGCCTTACTAGCTGAGGCTGCAAAGGACCTTTGAGTTTGTTAGTTAGTCAGTTGTTTGTTATGTTTTTTTTGAAGAAATATTTTATTTTGTAAATTGTAATTTGACAATTATCCCATTGATGACTTGGCTGAAGACAGTTAGGGTTTCAACCCTAACTGATTTTTTTTTGAGAAATAGTATTTAGGTAGATGAGAAAGAGAGAAAAGGGTTCTACTTTTTGGCTGGCTAAGGAGGTCTTGGACTTGTTTATGAGTTAAGTACATAACTCTCATGTTTATTTGTTGAATAGTACTATGAAATATATGATCTAAATCACCCTTCAGACTATGTTTTAGCTTCATTTTTTAGCTTGTTTAGCTACTTGACTAATATATTCATTGCTGGTTTATGGTTTCTTTACTTGTAATGCTTGTCAGTTATGAATGAAATTTAAGATTATACTCTGATTGGTACTTGGTGATTATATTATGCATCTCTGCTCTTATTTATTTATTATTTAGTTCCTACTTGACTCATGAATGTATTCCCTTCATCCACCAGACTTTACAACCACAAAAACCTTTCAAGAAAACCCTAAACCCTACTTTTACCTGATTGAATATTTGAGATTGTGTTGGCTTATTTCTTTATATCCTTGGAAACAATTTCTGGCACAAAAATATTTGGCACCGTTGCCGGGAAATGAAGTTGAAGACATATTTTCCCTGGGATACTTATCTTTTTCTGGTTTTAAGAGGTGAACTTAAACCAACACATTTTTAAGGCTATTTTTCACCAGATTTGTCACAGTGGCTACTAGAGGAGTGGGAACTAGGAACAAACCTACTTCATCATTGCAGTTGGGGGTTGTAGATCCTGAATAGATATTGAGGATAGCAAGAAATATTAGAAGAGATCAGTCATTACCCTCCCTATCTGACCCTGAACATTTGAATGGTTCATTAGCTTCATCTGTGTCAAGAAAAGAAGAAGAAACTTCACCTTGGGTAAAACCAACAATTCCTGACAGTAGTTTCCAGATTTTTACTAACCCTCAATCCTTCAGAAAAGATAAAACTACCTCTCCTGGTAAGATACCTCTCTTTCAATTGAAATTAGGTAAAAATCCTTTTCATCCAAGTTCTAGCCAAACCTCTTCATCACCAAACTCAGTCAATCCAAAAATGGCATCCCAAAATCAGCCCATAGACATGATGGACAGGATGGTTGTAGCCAGATATGCACCATTGGTTTTGCCTTAGACCTTGAATGCACTGCTTGGGGGTGACTATCAAAAATATCTTCCTAGGTTCAATGGACAGGGGGAAACCACAGCTGAAGAACATTGGGAATCTTTCCTTAGTTATGCTGATAACCAAAACATCGAGGCTAAGGATGTATGGATGAGAATGTTTGTTCAGAGCCTTGATGGTGATGTAAGGAAATGGTTCAGGGAGTTTCCTTCTAATTCCATCACTATCATTGAAGAACTTCATGATCTCTTCATGAGACAATGGGGTGACACCAAAGACCATACATACTATATAACTGAATTTGGATCTCTTAGGAGGAAAAAGGATGAAACAATTGCAGACTTTTCAAAGAGGTTTAACAAGATGTACAGTAGAATTCCTGCAGAAATAAAACCTACAGAAACATCTGCTAAACTGACATATGCAAATGCTTTCGATCATGAATTCACTTTATTACTGAGAGAAAGGAGACCTATTTCTTACTGAATATGCAGGATGCAGCATTGGAGGTAGAATCTAACATACTGGCTTCAAATAAGTTAAACAAAGAAACAACTCAGCAGCTTTATGACAGAAAAGGAAAGAAGGAAGCAGCCCCAGGAAGTTCTTCTTCTCATGCTACTGAAGGGAAAATTGATGAAATGGCTAAGTTGGTGAAGATTCTGATAGCAAATTTGAACAAATTAGAGCTTGAGAAAAATTCCAGCAAGCCTGCTCCAGAAGGTGAACGAAATCCTAATAATCAGAACCAGTTCAGAAGGCAATTTGCTCCCCATTTCATGCCTAGAGAATGAAGGAATAATGATATCTAGTGATAAAGGAGAGAAAATGAGGACCAAAGAGTGCCACCACCTCTTCAGAACAATGTGGCTGATGAGGAAGAAGTTGAGGATGAGCTGGTCTTTGAAGATACTGATCAGGATATGAATCATTTTGGAGAAGGATTGGCTGGGGGTTTTGTCACTGAGGAAGAATTTCTAAATGCAGAATACTATGATGCTGACATGTTTGAAACAGAGGATGATTTAGGTCTGGAAAAGACTGTTGTAACTGCTGCTATCTGTCAAAATGAACTCAAGAAGACTGTGAATCTGAGGTCAGGTCCAAAACATGTGGTACAAATCCCGAAAAATAAGGCAGTTGTCCCTACGAAGCAATCATCTGATCCTATGATAGAAAAAAGACAAGTTTCAGAAAAACCAAAGAAAAACATAGAGGTTGAAGAGGTAAATAAAACTATCCAGAATTTTAGTTTGGAGAATGAATTAGGAAAGTTAAAGATTCCTATACCTTTAACTGAATTAATAAAAAATAATTCATATAAAGAAACAATCCTTAAGGTGATGAATTCCGCAAGTAATACGCCTATTTCAGACACAGTAAATCTGCAAGAAGAAAATCCCAGGATTTTCATTGGATCATCCTTGGCTGAAAAGACTGAAAATGAAGCAGGTGCCTCACCCCCATTCTACATCACCCTGAAATTCCATGAACAGATGATTCATAATTTCTTGTTAGATTCAGGAGCCTCACACAATCTAATGCCAAAGGTTGTTATGGAGGATTTAGGTCTGAGTATCACCAAACCTTACCATGATCTGTATGCCTTTGATTCCTGAGCTGTGAAGTGTTTAGGGGTAATAAAAGACATGGTTGTCATCCTGGCTCAGTTACCCATGAAAAGTGTGATCATGGATGTTGTGGTAGCTGATATTACACCAAATTTTGGGTTACTTCTTTCTCGATATTGGGCAAAGAAGGTTGGTGGGACCTTACAAATGGATCTTTCATATGCTACTATTCCTGTGTTTGGAGGAGAAACTAGAAGGCTATACAGAGAGCTTCAGTTTTCCTACATTGTGATAGATGACAAGAACCCTACAAATCATCCACTATATGCTGTTGACAAAGACCTGGGAACTTGCATGTTACATTTCAGTGATGAAGACAATACTGCTGGTTTGTTACAAGTTGAAAAGGAACAGCTAGTAAAATGCAGCAGAGAAGAGGAAGATGAACTGTGGTAATTATACTTTGATGGATCTTCTTGCAAAGAGGGTGCTGGAGCTGGAGTTCTTCTTATATCCCTTGGAGGTGAAACAGTAAAGCTGATGTATAAACTTGAGTTTATTACTACAAATAACACTACTAAATATGAAGCTTTGCTGTTAGGATTAAAAGCTGCCAAATATTTGGGCATTCAATAGATTTCTGCATATGGCGACTCCGAGTTGGTTGTTCAACAGGTGAAGAACAATTATCAAGTGAAGCAGGGTTTGCTGAAAATTTATCGAAATGAGGTATGGGACATGCTTGAGAATTATTTTGTAGCTTTTAACATTACTCATATTCCAAGAGACCATAATCAGACTGCAGATTCATTGGCCTTGGCTGCCACACACTTTAGAATCCCTAAGACCACTCAGTTGAGGTATCCCATTAAGGTGAGGTACATACCCTCTGTACCTGATAATGTAAAGCACTGGAGAGTGTTCGAGGATGACATTGAGATTAAAAGGTTTCTAGAACTTACACATGAGTTTTCCAATTCCCTGATTGATTAAGAGGAGGATGAAGAAGAGGGACAAGTGGATGAGATTGCTGAAGATGAGATAGCTGGACATAAAATTATTGAACTAAAAAGCAACTTCATCCCAAAAGGTTTGGTACCTCTGGAAAGAATATTTACAAAGGATGATACACTTTCAAAGCCTGTTTTTTAGTCTTCAGAAGAGAATGTGGTAGAGTGTAATATTGGTTCTACAGAACATCCTAGAATGGTCAAATTTTCTAAATCACTTACAGCTGAACAAAGAAACAGGTATATTAAACTGTTAAAAGAGAATGTAGATTTTTTTGCATGGTCTTATGAGGAACTGAGAACTTATGACACATGAATCATACAGCATAAAGTCCCTTTAAAACCAAATGTCAAAACTTTTCATTAGAAATTAAGAAGGATTAATCCAGCCTTGTTTCCTGTAATTGAAAAAGAATTGAAGAAGCTGTTGGATGCCAAGATCATAGTACCCCTTAGGTATTCTTCATGGGTGGCTAATCTAGTTCTTGTTAGGAAAAAGAATGGAGAAATCAGATTATGTGTTGACTTCAGAAACTTGAATAGATATTCCCTAAAGGATAATTATCCTCTGCCTAAAATTGATCAAATATTGCAGAAAGTAGTTGGGGCACAGAGGATCTCAATGGTTGATGGTTTCTCAGGGTACAATCAGATCTCTATGCATCTTGATGATAAGGAGAAGATAGCTTTCACTACTCCTTGGGGAACTTTCATGTATGATAAGATTCCCTTTGGTCTAATGAATGCCGGAGCCACTTTCCAGAGGGCTATGGATATTGCCTTTGTCGGAGAAAAGGACAAGTTTGTGGTAATTTACTTGGATGATATTACTATTTTCTCACAATTAGATGATGAACATTTGAAACATTTGAAGCAGAATTTCCTAAAGTGTAGAAAGTTTGGCTTGTCCTTGAATCCAAAGAAGTCACACTTTGCTGTACAGGAAGGTAAATTGCTTGGTCATTTACTGTCTGTTGATGGTATAAGGATTGATCCTGAAAGGGTAAAAGCTATATTGAAAATAAGTTTACCTAGGAGTAAAAAGATGTCCAATCATTCATTGGTAAAATAAAATTTTTGCGTTGGTTTATACCAAAATTTGCTGAGACTATTAAACAGATCACTGTCATGCTGAAAAAGGATCAGGAAGTCAGATGGACCACTGAGGAAAAGAATGCATTTGAGAAGATTAAAATGGATCTTACTGAAGCTCCTGTATTAGTAAGCCCAGATTTTACTAGAGAATTTCTTACATTCTCATTTGCATCAGAGGATACAATAGCAGCTGTTCTGTTGTAGAAGAATAAAGAAGGATTGGAGCAGCCTATTGCATTTTTCAGCAAAACTCTCAGGGATTCTGAACTGAAATACAGTATCTTAGAAAAACAGGCCTATTCTCTGGTAAAAGCTTTAAAGTTTTTCAGAATCTATGTTCTGCATTCTAAAGTTATTTCATTTGTGCCTAATGCTGTTGTAAAAGATGTTTTGACATAGCCTGATAGTGAAGGGAAAAGAGGCAGGTGGATTGCTAAAATCATGGAGTATGATGTAGATATCAGACCTACCAAACTTGTCAAGGGACAAGGTTTAGCCAAGCTGCTGGCTGAATCAAATTGTCAGGCTTTGGGATTGCATGTCATGGCTGAAGAATTAGCTCAAGAAGAAGATCAAGAAATACTAGAAAAAGAGAAGATCATGGACTATTATTCAGCATCCACATGGTATGTAGACATTGTGTATTTTCTGTTGTTTTTGCAATGTCCTGAGCATCTAGATAGGAAAGCTACCAGATCCTTAAAGCTTAAAGCTACTAAGTATTGTCTAGTAGAAGAGCAGTTGTTCTGGAAGGACCCAGGTGGTATTCTACTCAGATGTTTGGACAAATCTGAAATTGAAGGAGTAATTTCTGAATCTCATGAGGGTGCTTGTGGAGGGCATAAGTACTGGAAGACAACAACATATAGGATTTTAAGAGTTGGATATTATTGGCCTTCTTTGTTTGCAGATGTTTATTAGCAGGTAAGATCCTGTATTCCTTGTTAGAAGTTTGCTGGCAAACAAAAATTGCTGTCATTTCCCTTAAAGCCTATTGCAGTAAGTGCTCCTTTCCAGCAATGGGGTCTAGAATTTATTGGGGAAATAAATCCAGCTTCCTCAGGGAAACATAGGTGGATCCTAACTGCAACAGACTTATTTACCAAATGGGTGGAAGCCATCCCTACTAGGAATGCCACAGACAAACTCATCATGGAATTTATTGAGGAGAATATCCTGAGTAGGTTTTCCTGTCCTCAGAAATTGGTAACAGATAATGCAAAGGCTTTCAAGTCCAAGGCAATGGAAGCCTTTTGTGAAAAGAATGGTATCCTGTTGAAACATTCCACTCCTTACTATCCCCAGGGTAATCGTTTGGCTGAATCCTCTAATAAAAACATCATCCAGAGTATTAGAAAGTTACTCAAACATAACAAGAGGTCCTGGGATTCAATGCTAAAATATGCATTGTGGGCTGATAGGATAACAGTCAAACAAGCAATTGGAACTTCTCCTTTCCAGCTAGTTTATGGTACAGATGTAGTTTTTCCTGTTCAATTGGGAATCCCAGTGATGAAATTTCTTCAGAATTCTCAGGAAGAGCCAAATGATATGTAGAGAAGGATTTATGAGATGATAGAGTTACAGCAGAACAGGGAAAAGGTAGAAGAAATAGCACAGTTGTACAGATTGAATTTCAAAAGCAGATTTGATAGGAACATCAAAGAAAACACTTTCTCGGTTGGTGATATGGTTTTAAGGTGGGATGCAAGGAAAGAACAAAAAGGGAAGCATGGTAAGTTTGACAACCTTTGGTTTGGCCCTTTCCTAGTATCTAAGATTCTGGAGAATAACACTTTTTTCTTGCAGTCTTTGGAAGGTGAGGAATTGTCAAGTGCTATCAATGGACGATTCCTCAAGCATTTTTACATTCATTGAGGATATTTTCAATTTTCATTGTACATACCAGTGTGAGTGAAGCATAATAAAGACTCCATAACCCAATGGATAAGGCACTGGTCTACAGGTTCTTGAAGCCTCACAGGGAGGAATTCATCCCGCAGCTGGAGCCAGATGTTAAGTCATGAACTTGTCACCTTAAATTTTATATTTTGTTTGTGATTGTTATTTTAGGTTTGCTCATATGCTTAAATTTTCTCATTTGCTTACCTTAGAAAATTTTTGGTTTTAAGTGAGATTTTGAGTTTTTCTTTAGTTTTTTCCTTTAGGTTTGTTCTTCTTAGGTCTTGAAGCGTTTTATAGAACATTATATGGATTAATTAGTTCACAAACAACATCATGATCATAGTTTATCACTTAAAGTTCATTCAAAGTGGAAATAATGATTAAAACAACCCCAAAATTGAATTTAAATTATTCTTGTAGCGCAACTGCCAAAAGTTTACATAGCGGCACTACAAGAATATCGTGCGCGCCGAAATCGCCGGTTTTTAAGCAAATTTCTCCCACGATTTTGGTTTTTGATGACTAATCACATGCTTAAAGGCTTTTGATACGTGTTTCTTCAGTAGCGATCATGCAAACAGGTGCGTTTTTCAGCATGGAAGAGATCGTGGAAAATCATTACTTAGAGTTGGGAAAATTGTGACAGGTAGACAAGCGAGCCCAGATTGAAGTGAAAGGAGTTCTCCATACATGCATTATGGAATTAGAGACTAAGTGGAGCGAGGAAATTTTCCCAAAATCCGGAAGTTGCAGTTACAAAGGGGAGTTAGGGCTTTCACAGTTACAGTGAAGATTTAGGGCTTTCTCATTTCGCCAACTGGAAGTAAATTCGACACGTGAAGACACTTGTATAGTCAATTTGGTAGTCAGACAGCTCAGGGATCGATTTTAAGTGTTTGCAGCAAGACAGGAATAAGGTATTCCATGTTAACCTGAAAGTGGCAGCTAAATTGGGGGTTTCGTTTTTAAAGCTTGTTATGATAAAATTGATTGAGGAGAGCGGTAATTTATGCTATTAACAAACTCCCTACGATCCTATATCAATCTAAAATTTTTTTTGGAATGATTTGATAAGTGATAAGTTGGAAAGTAGCTGTTTCATTGAACAATTACCATGTCAAGACCTAAAAATGTGGTAAGGTGAAGCTCTGTTCAATTTGTGGCGACCATGGTTTCACAAATTTAGTTGTTACCTGTAAACAATGCAATGAAGGAGCTAAGTAGGTGAATTGGTGAATTGAATGAAGACCTAGTCTGATTAGGTGTTTGAAACTGTCTGGTTTTGGTGCTAAATACAAGTCAGAGCAAAAAGTGAGCAGACATAGGATTGCTCTCATATATTTTCATCGACTAGATAAACCAATCACAAGTTGATCTAAGAAGTAGGAATTTGGGAGCACTGATGCAAAATCTTTTTGCAAAAGAGATAGCTCATATGTAGCATTAAAAAGAACCAAGTGTACTATTTGAGCAGAGCCATAACACACAGATGTTGTGATGCATTCTAGAGATGATCTAGCATCTAAATAAACAGCTTGGATGATAGTTAGTTTCAGCAGTAGTTTTATTGGAGAGTTTGGCACTCTGTTGACCTAATTACTTAATATCAGTGAATTTTTTTTTCTTTATAAAAAACAGAAGCTGACTGTTAAAAAATTAAGAAAAAAAAAGTCAAGGAAAATTAAACAAAATGACTGTTAAAAATTCAGAATCTTGAGAAGAAAAAAGAACTGTTAGGTCATTCAGAGGGCTTTAAAATTACACAGGTTTCAGTCATTGAAAGCAGATGGGAAAAAGTGGCAAAACAAATAGGGCTGAGCCCACTGAGTTGGGATGGATTGACCAATTTCCTGGTTGTGCAGAGCTATTTCAGAATGCTGGTCGGTCGGATTTTTTCAAGAAGATTGATAGCTATAACACTGAGGTCTCTTATAAATTTTCCAAATGCTATAACCAGGACATGGTGGTATTTGATACTCTAAAGTTTAAATTGACTGTGGAGCTAGTTGCTGAAGCTACAGGAGTCAGAAATGAAGGTGAAATGTGGTTCAAGAAGCTGCCTTTCACCTTTAATGCCCAAAGATACCTTTTACCTGGCATTACTCCAAACTGGAACAAATGAATACTAATCCAGAATTTCAGAGATGAGTGGGTGGATCCCATTAAAGTCCTACAAAGTCATATCACTTGTGAGGGAAGATATGCCTATGTCTTCAAATATCATTTTAGCTTCTTACATCATTTGGTTTGTGAATCCAGAATGAGTCTTCCTTTCTTTTTGTTTAAAAGTTTGTAGAAGATGTCAAGTAGAGTTAAGGGGCATCAGGCTCACACTACACAGTCTATTTTGCATCATGGTTTGATCAAATTGATTATCAGTGCTGCCTTGCAAAGATAGGGAAAAACATGGGATTTTTTCCTCTTTTGGTCTAGTTTTCAAAGTAAGCAAGAAGAGCAGCAAACCAAAAAACATGTAGACAAAGGGAAAACCCTAGTGAAGAAACTAGGTTAGAAAATCAAGTCTGAAGATAAAAAGGAAGTTAAACTTGAAGAATTACCAGATCCCTCAAATGCAAACTATGAACATCAGCAGTCTTCAGCTGATAATAAAGCCAAAAGTTCACTATTTACAGAAAAGAAAGATCAGCATGTCCGAGAAAGAGCACCAGCAGAAACTTTTATGAAGAGGAAATTGTTATCACAAAGGAGATTGCTGTAAAGGAAGAAAGCATGCAGGTCTAGCAAAGAATCCCCATCACTATTCTATCAGAGGATGAAGGATATCTTTTAGAAGAAGATGAATTTATTGTCAAAACTGATTCTAGGGTTAACACATACAAGGAATGCTGCAGTTAGGAAGATAAAGCAAAGAGGTCAAAGGAAAAGAAGACCAAACTTGCATCTATGGAGTTTGCTACAATTAAACATCAAGGTAGAAGTTTGAAGATGATGGGAGAGCTTGCCTCAACATGGAGACCAAAAAATAGGCCAAGAAACAATTTAAGGCTTAGTATGAAAAAATTGTTAAACCCTAGATTAAATGCAAAAAAGGTAATTGTACTTGATGATGATTCTTCAGATGAAAAACCAAAGATTGAGAAAGAAGCAGTTCTAAAAACTCCAGTTTCTCATCATACAAAGGGGAAAAATCCATCAAATTCAGCAGAAGAGGTTAGTCTCACCGAGACTAAATTATCAGCAGTCTTTTTATAGTTAAGAAGTGAAATACTAAAAGAGCAACATAAAAAGGAGGTTGAAGTCTCTCATTCTGAAGACCAACAGTTGATAGAGAAAACAACACCTACTGAAGCAGCTAATCAGGAAAGCCCTATGGTTCATGGTGTGTCTTCAGACCTATTGCTAGGAGATGAAGACATTTTCAGAAAACTAGATATTCTATGGCTACCCAGTGAGATGCAGGACACTACAGCAGGGAAGGTTTTTTATTCAGACAAGCAAAACCTGCAGAGAACCATCAAACAATATAGGCATCAAATGGATTACATGCAGGAAGTGAATGATGGCTTTATCCTAGCAAACAGAAGACTCAGGGAGGATTTGTAGGAATTAAATGACCATTATCAAGAGCTTACTACAGTGTTCAAGGAAGCCCTGAAGAGGAAGAGAGCCACAAATTTGCAATGTGCAGAGTTGAAGAAAACTGTCAAAGGCTTGCAGCAGCAGAATGAATAACTTACAAGAAGGTTAGCAAACATGGAAGCTGAGCAAAAGAGAGCCAAGAAGAAGGCTCAAGCTTTGATTGGAATAGCCTTACTAGCTGAGGCTGCAAAGGACCTTTGAGTTTGTTAGTTAGTCAGTTGTTTGTTATGTTTTTTTTGAAGAAATGTTTTATTTTGTAAATTGTAATTTGAAAATTATCCCATCGATGACTTGGCTGAAGACAGTTAGGGTTTCAACCCTAACTGATTTTTTTTTTAGAAATAGTATTTAGGTAGATGAGAAAGATAGAAAAGGGTTCTACTTTTTGGCTGGCTAA
Organism: Pseudotsuga menziesii; assembly: GCA_001517045.1. Lineage (NCBI taxonomy): Eukaryota > Viridiplantae > Streptophyta > Pinopsida > Pinales > Pinaceae > Pseudotsuga > Pseudotsuga menziesii. The sequence goes on along the minus strand of LPNX010590969.1, from coordinate 193,414 downwards.
GGAGGTATTGGACTTGTTTATGAGTTAAGTACATAACTCTCATGTTTATTTGTTGAACAATACTATGAAATATATGATCTAAATCACCCTTCAGACTATGTTTTAGCTTCATTTTTTAGCTTGTTTAGCTACTTGACTGATATATTCATTGCTGGTTTATGGTTTCTTTACTTGTAATGCTTGTCAGTTATGAATGAACTTTAAGATTATACTTTGATTGGTACTTGGTGATTATATTATGCATCTCTGCTCTTATTTATTTATGATTTAGTTCCTTCTTGACTCATGAATGTATTCCCTTCAGCCACCAGACTTAAAACCTTTCAAGAAAACCCTAAACCCTACTTTTACCTGATTGAATATTTGAGATTGTGTTGGCTTGTTTCTTTATAGCCTTGGAAACAATTTCTAGCACAAACACACAGAAAGTACATTCTCTGACTGGGTAGGTTGAGACGAAGTCTTAGCTTGTCTCGACGCAGACTGGTTAATTGACAATTGGCTCACTTGTTTCAAAACCAAGTCTGCAGGTTTGGTACTTGTACAGCCCACAATACCATCGGCATGTGGCCCAGGATTGACATTGGGATCGAAATTGGGCCTAGGAGCATTGGGTATGATGTCATACAAAATTACGGATTGAGCGTAGATCAAATCCAACTCTTGTGCCCTAAAAATAGCCTGTTCCTCATTTTGAAATCTGGATGTCGAAACATCCTTCGCTGTATAAGGTAATAAATATTTGAGGAACCACTCAAGAATAAAATCTGGTGGTATAAAATATTTGATTAACTATTTCCGTCTACGCCACTCTTGAATATGATCTAAAATGTTTGTGTATTTATCTTGCCGAAAGGTTGACAAGCGTTCGATACCGAAGTCGTAATGTATGGGTAGCTGGAAATGATTAAGGAAAGTCAATGCAAGATCATCAAACATAACATAAGCCCCCCCAGGTTACTCTATATACCATTTCATTGCAGGGCCCATTAGGTTGCGTTGAAATAGCCTCAAACGAATGGAATCGTCATGTAAGGAATTGGAAGAGCACCAAAGGTAGAAAGTGGTGACATGCTCACCAAGATCTTCACCAGCTTTACCTTCGAACTTGGGAATTTCTAAAGGAAGCTTGTTAGGGACAACCGACCATGTTGGGTTATGAGACACAGGATCGTTCATCAATCTCTACAAGTCAGGCAAGTTCAAAGTTGCAAGGAAATGGAGCCTAGGTTGAGCCGGTCGATTCCACACTCCCTGATAGTTTTGATTCGTGTAAGGTTGATTGCTATAAATACCATGGCCTTGGCCATAAGAACCTCCTCCCATTTGACCCATGTAGGGTTGCATGGAAGCATTATGATGTGGAGTACCTTGATTATGAGGTTCTATAAATCCATAATTGGAAGACTAAGCGGGTTGTTGATACCCATACCCATATGGTTGATAATTTTGTACATAGTGCAGTCCATAAAAATGACCATGAGAAGCTCCATAAGGTGTTCCATGGGATGTACCATGAGAATGTACATAGTTAAGGGTATGGGAAGCTCCAGAAGTTGGAACATGAGATGATCTAGAAATAGGTACATGACTTGCTGACACAACAGGAGGTACTTGACTATGAGATATTACCATGCGAATAGTCACAGAATGAACATGGATAGTAGCAACATTTTGGCCTGAAGGCCCACATGAACTAGGGGGAGGATGAGTCGTTAAAAATGCATTCGAAGGAACAGGGTTTGAGGACGAAGGAACATGTGAAGGAATTTAAGTGGTGTTCCCAACTCGTCTCAGTTCTGGTATCCACATAGGATTACTAACACTAGGTCTAGGATGAACATGTGAACTTTGCCTCCACCACAGGGATGGAGGGTGCAATGTGACTAGTGCCCCCAAATCTCTCCGCATGGAAAGGGATGGGATTGCCCCCAGGCGTAGTGTTAGGACCAAATTCTGACTCAACATGATGTGCCGAATCGGGTGCAGGGATATCATACATGTCATATCTAACATGACTAGTGCTTACGGGTTCATGGTGAGTCTCGTCGCCCGGAAACCAATACCAGCGACCTGTGAATGAGGGATCATAACTAGATCATGAAGGTTGTTTGTGTGAAGAATCATATGTGCTAATAGGATCTTCCTCCCCAACCTCATGAGGTTGAGAATACATCTCTCGAATCTCATCCTCATGATCTCCCATGGTGTGTGAATGAAAGTGAGAAGTAGTCTGTCTGGATTGTCTGGTTCTCTCTCCCAAAGGAGGAGGAGATGTGGAAGGCAGAAGTCCTACTAAATGATGAGAATGGCATGTTTCCGTGCCTGAATCCATAATGACTCAAAAAATAAAAAGACTCGATCTAATTATGCAAACACTAGGAAAACTAGCGTGCATAGAGCATACATGTATAAAATGTAAATTTAAATCACCAGCAAACAAGGGTAGGATATGTGAGCTCCCAAATGAAGCTGGTATGTCTCGCCTAGGAGAGTCTTGAGACTCCCATACACAACAAGCAGAGGTTCATAACCAATTATAGTGGCCCTCAACTTCAATGCATATAGTGATTGTACTGTCCGACCCCTACATGACCAGGACACCTGCATAATAACCTCTGCTAATACCCCATCGATAACCTAGGGAAGGAAACTAAGGTCACCTTGATATAATCAATTCTCAAGAGAACATTCGTAGGTGGGATTGACCATATGGGCATGGTAGCAAAGCCTGAAAATCTCAAAAGATCCCCTAGATACGAATACAATCCTAGAAATATCTTCGGTGCTACTCAGTTACAACCAGAGGTCATCCCAATCATAACCTCTAACACTACCTCATACTTAACTCCCTTGTAAGAGGAGGATCCTGAGAATATTAATTATATAAAGGATTTCACACTCTCACCTAGACAAACACCTAATTGTTTTGTTTAGTGGTCTTGGAGAATTGACTCATAATGAACTATTCCAAGACCCTAAAACCTAGTCTTATTGGTGCACCTTAAAAAAAAGAAAAGAGTGTAATTCATTTTATTATGCATTGATTTTAATTGGCTCTATTACTCAAAGGGTAAATGGTCATGCAACTAATGATGTTATCACGCAACAAGAAGTAGAATGCACACCTAAAAATAAATGCAAATGCATTGTGTCGAATGAAAAACAGGGTATGCTACTATGTGAAGTGCAAAAATTTTCCTTCAAATGTATATGCAATCATTTCCTATATGAGAATATGACTAATATTAACCAAGCAAACCTAATGCAAGTACCATGCTAAATGAAAAATGCAAACAATGCATAGCAATGTAAAACAACAAAATGTTTTTGTATTTTTGAATTAAATGAGATAAAAAGAAAAAGTATGACTCTACAACCCTCAGACTTTGCAAGCAATCACAAACAGCAGCCAAGCAAAGCACCAAGGTAAAAGAGACCGAATGCACTAATCGCAAAACAAAAAATAGAAAATGAAATGACAAGAACATTTTTCAAAAATTAACTCAAAAAGAGTCTCTAGTCAGAAACAAAGGGGAGATACAGACTCCAGAAGCAACAAAGAAGACTCAGCAATCACCCAAACTCACCCAGCAACACTTAATCTTCCCAAAAAAGAAAAAAATCAAGGCATACGTGACTGTTCTTAGTAAACCTGCATACATACACGACTTTTATAGGAAAAACCGCATGTATTTGCAACTGTTAAAGCAAAACCCGCGTATAGGAAGAAAAAGATAGAAAAATAAGGTAAATGGACAAACTGAGATAAAATTTACTTCTCCAGGATGCTCCTAGGTAATCATGCCCCTAGACCCAACACATAAATAGTAAAATCAGAGCAATAAAAGTACATTGAATGCTGAAAACCCCCAAATAAAAACAACTAGGAACGTCCCCAGTATGGTTGCCAATTCTGTTATGGAGAAAACTTCCTATGTCTTGGGGTGTACCACAATAGACAGCAAAACCGTAGAAATCAATCCCTTCCCCTTATGCAAGATAAATACAAAATCTAACACTAAAGGATCTCAAAACATACCTTATTCCGGATGGTTGTAGTAGATCCTCGTTGAGCCTTTTCCAATCCCGCTTGTGTTAGCAATTCACTCTCAACAACAGTAAACAAGGCAAGCATGCTATATAATATAGTGTTAGGCCTACTCTAGCATATATAATCATTGATACATACGCAAATAAACACATCCATGGATTCAATATTCATTTAAATGCATATCATTGGACAGGAAAATATATTTCTATTAAGTAAATCAAAGATTACATAAGTGACAACCCATGTCGGCACGTTTGCGAACCGGAGAAACTGAGTCCTCCACCTGGGCCTCCACCACCTCAATCCTCCATCTCTCGATAGAAATCTCACAAGAAAGGGAAATCTTGGGAGGAACACAAAGTGTTCCAAGGGACAAAGGGATGCAAACTCAAGTATAAGAAAGCTACGACAACAATGGGCTATAGTTTTCTTGCTCTTCAATTCGTCTTCTTCAATGTATCCAAAGGGTTCCTTATATAGTGCTTCAATGGGGTAATGGAAGGTCAAATCTGAGCAATCCCGAGGCATATGGAAGGCCAAGATACAAGTGACTCGGATCCACATCAAGGAAAACTCCAAAATATTTGGCCTTTCGCACACATCCCGATGTACGTGGGTTTAGGGGTAATATCCACGTATATACGCAAGACAAGGATTAAAATTCGCGTACATAAAATAATGAGTGTTTTTAGGGATGATATTGGAAACATCAAAGGTACAAAAATAGTCCATGGGTTCCAAAGAGTCTACATAGGGATAGGGAAGGCCATAAAAGTGTGATCAACCATATGTGGTAAAATCAGCTATAATACAAGTGAAGAGAAATCAGTATTTGCAATAGTGGTTGAAGGAAGACCTCTACATGTTGATCAAATTCAAATTTCACCTAAAGATTTACATGAATATATAAATCCCTCTTTTCTTGTAGAAGATGATCAACCAAGTGATTTGAAAGGAGATGGTTGTACTGGTTTGTTTTCTGAAAAATGCAATGATCCTGTCACAATTTCTGTTAGTGAAGAAAATGTCATTGCAATCCAAGACCAAAAATATGAAAACAAAGTGGAAACTAGACATGTTGAAAGTGATTATTTGCCATTGTGTTTTCCTTCATTTGAGTGGTATAAAAAGAGACTTGAAGTTTCCGATCAAAAATAGAAATTTGATATTGTAGATGAATGTATAAATTTCCTTGGAATGGATGATGAGCAAGAAGGACAGCTATGCAATCAATCCCAACCTTTAGAAAAACCAGCAGTGTGCAATGAATAATTGAATGACGAAGAAGAATATGGGGGTTCTCAAATGGATGTTTCTTTTTGTTTTTCAAAATCAGAATTTTTTTGTTGAAAAGAAGTCTCTTTGCCTAATCATGTTGAGGAACATAGTGGTATTTCGTTTTAAATGCATGGAAAGAATAAAGTTGCAAAGTCATAAATTTTGAACAAATTTGTGGAGGTCTTGGTTGAGGATTGTCATGAACATTCTTTCCAAGGATATTTTAGGAGACAATTCAATAATTTGGCAAGGGAGTTACTTTTTGAGCAGCCTTCTCATGGTAAGAAAATGAAAGATTTTTTTGAAGGCTTTCATGTTTATTATGATCTAGTGGAAGAGTACATGGAGAATCTTGGAAGTGGTAATGGTTGGCTATATCTCTACTGTAAAGATCAATTTCTTTATTATAACATTGTGCCATTAGGTCTTTCATTTTTTTTTATCAAGCATGAAGAGAAAGTTGGTTTATGGGATCATTTTCTTGAGTGGCTTCATTGGAAGTCAGAAGTTACTTGATTGAGCATTGATGCTTAGTAAGTAGGGTAGGTAAATAACTATGAATAAGCTAGACATGGCTAGCATTCCATTTAGCGGTTTTCAGTTTGTTCTCAGTTTAAGTTTTGATTTCAGTTTCAGGTTTTAAAGTTCAGGCTTGCAGTTATAGTTGGTTTCTAGCCTTTAGAGTATGGATAGGTGACAGGTTACAGGGTGACAAGGGTTTTTTTGCAGGATGGCTTTCGTTGATGGTTCAGTTCAGAACAGGTTGAGGATTTCAGAGAAAAATTGGGAGCAACCCAATAGATTTGGCACTTGGTCTATGGGGTTCTTTGCTACCTTGCAGGGAGGATAACATCCCAAGTGGAGCCAGTTGTTAGCAATAATTTATTTTAGCAGTGGCTGGTGTTGTCATCATCAAATTTTCCAACATTTCATGGGTGATTTCACAGTGCCAATCTTTCGAGCATTAAACAATTTATTGGGATTGGCACGAAGAAAAAGTTTCAATGAGCTTAAGAATTACTTTCAAGTTAAGCCTTAGCTTTAACAAATAATTGATGTTCTCCATAAACTTGAGTTAAAGGATTAATTATGTTTTGGAAATAAGAAAAGGTTTTATTTTATATAAAAGAGGTTATATTGGCACAAGGCCAATTTTTAACCAAGATCAACACCACGAGCTATTGGTCATATGAATCAAAACAACACACCAACACATTGCAATCAAAACAAACTAAACAAACCAAGGAACCAAGCATACAACGAACATTACATCCTTTTTGTTCCTTGATATATAATGAAACTATTAGGGTTTATAAAAAAATGAAAAGTCAGTTAATCGGTGCATGTGGGATATATTTCCATACAAATTTAAACAAAAACATATTAAGAAAATGATTGCTTTTGTGCAACCATATGCTAAATTTGTTGTGAATGTCTACATCAATTTTTTTTAATGCTGAAACAAAATATCATTGGAAATAACAACGGTGTTGCCACCTTTCACACACCTAGGGGGAAACGTGGCATAAATCTTCAAGCCACTCGGTGTGTCCTTGGGGGAAATTCTCGATTCAAGGCTATCACCTTGTTCTTGACTCCTTCGTTTAGGCAAACTCCTAATGAATCCAAGGGGGGTAGACCCTACAAGTTACTAAGGTTGGTTACTTAGATGATGATGGTATTAAATGAGTAAGTTTTTTAGGAGTTTTGATTTAACAATTGTAAACAACAGATAACATGATGAGACAATCACAAATAAGCACGATACAACACCCAATCACGTATAGATTGAAAGAAATAAACAGTTGACTAGTGCCTTAAATGGAGCCAAAAATAATTAAGAGTGCTTGCAAGTGCTGGAGTGAATGTTGTGCAATTGTATCTTGGTATGTTTTAAACTAATGTGAAAAAATGAGTAAATTAAATTAGGCGGGGGGGACTCCAGATATACTGGGGGTACTTGGAGTATGTCCAAAAGTAACAACCGCTAAGGCTACCCACAATGAATGTGTGGTCTGGATGGATTCTCTAAGACTATGTTCGTAATACACCCACTAGGATGTAACAGAGATCGACGCCTTGAGGTCACTATCCAGTAGTTCCCACTTCCTTTGGGTATTTTGCCACCGTTTATGGTTTAATAGAGGCGTTGGATTTTCTCCTGCAGTGGTTAATTGGGAAAGTGAATCCTAATTATTCTAGTCACTCACATTGCTTTTGATGCAGCTTGACTGATCGGACAAACCGCAGCCAAGTGCATAGCATACACACCATAGCCTTGTAAATTTTAGTAATTTTTAAGAGCATGTTCTTGTTAAAGAAAGACCCTCCAGGAATCTCTTTCGGTCCAAGTGGACCTCAATCAGAAAATCAAGGAGGGGTTAATTTTACTATTTGCTTGTGAAAAGTAACAATGAAAATAGAAGCAAAAACAAACACCACAGGTTTTCTAATTAATCCTACCACGATTCTCTTTCACCTTTCGGTTCAATCGAGGATTCGTAGGTTAAGTATTAGTATTACTTTGATTTCAAAATATGGAATAATGAAAAATATGATCAAAGTATACAATCATGCATGACAAGACTAAGCTAGAGCAAAAAACGGGAAAAAGTGCAAAAAAGTGAAACATACGCAGATCCCCCTAGGGGGGATGGGGAGTGGGTTCGAAAGAGCCTATTCAAAGTGATTATTTATTATTAAAGGTTACAATATTAGAAAACTAATTTCAATTTGGTCCTTTTTATCTAGGATCCAAATTCTTACAACAAGCCTAATAAGGAAGCACAGTAGTGGGGGAAGCCTCCGGGAAGCTTCGATTCACCCAAGAGTCGGAAAACAGGAAGAGTATCCGTCTCTTTTTTGGTAAATATGCTAAAAAATAACAAGATATTAAAATAAAATGTTCCCAAAAAAACTTTAAAAGTGTTTTGGGTCACCACACGAATTACCGAAAAAAAGACTAAGTTAAAAATTGTTAAAAAGGAACAATTTAGTTTTGCAAAAAGGAACCAAGGAAAGCAAGCTTTCCTTGGGTTCTTGGATTTCATTTTGGGCAGACAATATGATGCGCACTTTATTGCATAATTTAAATCTTTAAATAACGAAAAAAAGAAGAAACTACCTTATGAGCAAGCTTTAGATCTACGATTTAACTACTTGCAAAAATGAATTTCTTCACCTAGATCTATCTTTAAAATATGATATTCTTTATGAAATTTCAGATATAAGAAACAAGACTCTTAGGAACTAGATCTAACAATGTATAATCAATTTTTAGAAGTAGACCTGATCATAAGAGGACAAACAAGTAACTGGAATATTGATTTTAATAAAATGGAGGAAGAGAAGGGGGAAGGTCTGTAGCTGGATAGATCTGCAAGGGAAACTTGTTAGTGGAATGCAGAGGGGAAATGCCTCCACAAAATTGTTGGATGTACAGTGGAGTCAAACTAGATTTGCAACTCATCCAATCCTTGCAACTTGAAAGCTAAACACACAACCTTGCACAAAACCTTATGAGATCTGGATATATATGTGTAAAAAGAGACAAGAATTACATGCAAATAAGCTTATTAAACATGTATAATCTAGATATTCAAACACATATGCCATGAGATACATAAAAAACAAGTAATATTACTTGCCCAACTACACTCCTATTGATTCAACTGAATCATTCAAGCCAGACAAGGTTCAGATGCAGAAATTGAGAGGAAAACCGACAACATCAATAGCCGCAAGACAATGCTTATTCCACACACATGAGAGCATTACACCATTTATCCTGCAAAGCTTCTTTATTCCAACAATGAAAATATTACAATAGTATTACAATAGAAATATTATTATCTCCAACTCGAACTAACTTCAAGAATGGAATGGCAACCCCAATTTATAGCAAAAACAGGTCCACTGGGCCAAAGGGGTCGCAAATATTGACTGGGAGAGGAGCTGGGAGATGATATGCAGTGAGCTGGGTGAGATCTGAAGTGAATCAAGAAGTATGGGTGTGCCACCCCTCACATGAGGTGCCACCACACCACCTATTGGATAACCCAACTCATCCCGAATTGACAACATAGCACAATTTGCTCCATGAGGGAGAGAGACACCCTCCAAACCCTAGTGAACTCATAGAGGAGCTGAGAGGGACTGAAACTGATGCCTCGATCAAAGGAAAGTCCCAAAAAAAATTAGGGAGGCCAATAGAAACTGATTTCAGTAAAATCGGCTGAGAATCCACTGATTTAGGAACTTGGATTTGCTCAATTATTTAATTAATTTTTAATTAAATTAATTAATATTTGATTTTTATGGATTTTCTTACCTAAGTGATGGAAAATTCACTCAAAACTTAGGAAAAGTGGGTTTATGGGTTTACCGGGTGCTCCGAGGTAGAAAATGAGCACCCCCATGACTGAAAATGACTTTTAACCCCACTTTTATTGCAAGGCCAATTTTTCCATTTAGATTATTAAAAAATAGCCTAACTTTGTGGAAAATTTAAAATTAAAAATAAAATAAAAAACAAAACCTAGGGGACTTAGCACATGTTCATATGAATCGACCATAATTCCTAGCATGTTTATACATTGACACACTGACTCTAATAACCTCAATATTCCTAAATGTCAAGCCAACCACCCCAACTTTGGAGGTATTGAGTGAAAAACTCAAAAATTATCAGTCGTTTATTCAACAACCAATAATAACCAAGGGAAAAAACACTTTGGGATGATCGGATTGACAAATGAGTCCAGGAGACTGAGTCGTTTACAGACACTACCATGCTATAACATTTTATTACAACTCCCCTAAGGGGGTATGAACATGTGGTAGATAAAAAAACACTTCCCAGAAGCAAGTCTGAAGGTCTTCTGAAGTCTGAACAAATCCTCTTTGTCCAGTTCACTAGGCTCACTTGATAATAGCGACTAAGTATGACTTATTAGGTAACAAGCGACCCAATTGATATAAATTGAAGGTGTGATATTTTGGGTACCCAGAGATCATTTCGAAAAAAGGCTTTGAAATGTGACTGTGTTGGAGCTGTCACTAAACTTGGAGCAAACATTGTAACATATCCTTGATTGCTTTTTAAATCAAGACTTCAAGCAAAGTGATAAAATACGACGAGTTGGTAAAATTGGAAAATGTGTGAGGGTATTTGTGAATGTAAACAACACTGTGTGTATGTTGCTTCAGATGGTGGCTGTGTTTCTACTCCAACGCATATTATTCCCATGATTTTGTTGAGCTTGAAACAAATTTCAGAGATGAATGTGGAAGTGAGTTTGTTGATCATTGAGGTGGAATACTTGTTTGTTCACAAGTCTTCAAAGAAGAGCCATTTTGAATGTCATGCCAGTGCTAGCCTTAATCTCCTTTGCTTGATACATAGATAGGAGTACATTTAACAATTTTCCTAATTTCTATTTAGTGTGTAGGTCAATACAGGTGGCGAACATCCTGTTACCACCTAAGTTGTACTTAGTCGGTGTTATCAAGTGAGCCTGGTGAACCAGACAAAGACGATTTGTTTAGTCTTCAGAAGACCTTCAGAATTTCTTCTGTGAAGTGTTTTTTTTTATCTACCACATGTTCATACCCCCTTGGGGGAGTTGTAATAAAATGTTCTAGCATGGTAGTGTCTATAAAAGACTCGGTCTCTTGGACTCATTTATCAATCCGATCAGCCCAGAGTGTTCTTTCCCTTGGTTATTATTGGTTGTTGAATAAATGACTGACAATTTTTGAGTTTTTCACTCAATACCTCCAAAGTTGGGGTGTTCAGCTTGACATTTAGGCCTATTGAGGTTATTAGAGTCTACGTGTCAATCTATAAACATGCTAGGAATTATGGTCGAGTCATATGAACATGTGCTAAGTCCCCCTAGGTTTTGTTTTTATTTTTATTTTTTAATTTTAATTTTTCCACAAAACTTAGGCTATTTTTTAGTAGTCTAAATGGAAAAATGGTCTTGTAATAAAAGTGGGGTTAAAAGTCAGTTTCAGTCATGGGGGTGCTCATTTTCTAACTCAGAGCACCTGGTAAACCTATAAACCCACTTTTCCTAAGTTTTGAGTGATTTTTCCATCACTCAGGTAAGAAAATCCAAAAAAAAAAATATTAATTAATTTAATTAAAAATTAATTAAATAATGGAGCAAATCCAAGATCCTAAATCAGTGGGATTTTCTCCAATTTGATTGTAATCAGTCTCATCGGCTTTCGATTGACCAGGAGTTATCATTCCTTGACTGAAGGCATGGATCATGGGTGAAGAGGAGCTCTGGGGGTTGCGCCCTCCTTTCTCTCTCCTCCACACATGTGGATCAATCTAGCAGTTGTTTGATGGGTGGGTCAATTCACTGAGTGAGGTATCACTCTGATTTGCAGTTGCAGTATAGTTAGACTTATTTCATCAGTAGATCAGGCTCAACTTAACTCTATATCAGCTGCAGTCTCTCCTTTAGTTAGGCATGCACCCCTCTTGGCTAGTCTGGCTATAAATAAAGAAGCCTTTTCCTTCTTGAATCTAGTTCGAGTTGGAGAGAATAGGCTTGCTATTGTAATACATGTTAACCCAAAAAATACCCCAATGAGCTCTACATGACCTACACCACCTAAAGAAATCCATGCACGACCCTCATTTGACCCCAACACCCTCAGAAAGGCTCAAAAATATGAAAAAGGGATTAAAAACCCATAAAAAGAGCCAAAATAGCTTTCATAGGGGCTAAAAAACCTCAAAGGAGATTAAAACCTGTTGGTCACTGTTCCCCACTTGCACGACCCAGGTTCTGTGTAGCCCACCGATCCAACAACTACCCGAGATACCGGCCCGATTGAGCAAGCGCCATCGGCAACACCTGTGAAGCAAGAACAGTCTCACCCGTGATATCTCATAGATGGGTAACCACTGGAACCATGTTTTCATGATTGTTGAGGTGTATAGTCCCTTGTCTCACAACCAAGGATCTCAATGAAGGCAGCAGGGCGGCTACACGGAGGATTCGGTTTTGCGCGAATGAGCACAACTGTATGTCATCGCGCACGACATGACTTTCCTTTTCCCCTCATAGATGACGCAACTCGTTCGGTGCAGTTGACTCACATCAATCAGATATATGACTTAAGTCGAGGTTCATAACAGGAATTATACAGAATGATATCTATTTCTATAGTTTCAATTCAACAATATATTATGTTCATCCATCTACCAGTTGCAAGAAACTAACAGAAACTGAACCACATTTAACATTATATGGGAAGCAACTATTAATTAATCACATAAACATTCACCACATCAATCATTCATTTGGACACAAGAAATAACATGGAAACCCATCTGGGAAAAACCACCAAGGTGCTCTTCATTTTGCATGAAAAAGGGTATAGCACCTTGCAGTCTGCGAGATGTAGACTGATCTTAGGATATGTCTTTAAGTTCATACTCATAGTTCTCATGCACTTTTTCTTATTTCTCCTAATCTATGGCTACTACCTATGGATCCACACACAACCTGGATCGACTCTCCTAGCATCTGCACTGCTCTAGCAGAGCTTTCTCCTTCCACTATTCTAATTACCTTTCTCTTAGATATGCTCTCTGTAACTGTATACATCTCTCGTATATCGAATCCATTCTGTAATTATGACTAACAAAAATCAACCTTCTAACTATTAAATATCTCCTATTTATAACATTTTACATGACCTCACTGGGTTGACTACTTATAGGCAGTTTGTTAGCTGTCACCATAAGCCGCCCCCCATGATACAACTGTGGTGATCATGACTCAACACGAGGCACTAACAACCTTACTTAGAATGTGCTTTCACTCATGTGGCATCTGATGACTTAAGTTGGCTTCTGCACCCATGACCGCCTTGTTGCTTTCTGGTCGTTTCCCCCGCGTGCAATTCTGTGCTTGCCTTTCCTTTGTTTTTGCACCTCTTTTCTCTGCCTTCACGGGCTCTTTTCGTCCTTCGTGAGATTCCTTTGATTCTATTGCATGCATGGTGCATTTTCCTTGGTTTCACATGCAAAATTCCTATTTTTTCCCCTTTCCCGGGCCAAAAGGCCCCCAACACTCACCTGTGGCTCATCGTAAGCCATGAAGCAAAGGACATACAAGCGGCCTGACTTGCCGCCTTGCATGGTATCTTTTGAAATTTTTTTTTTTAGCTTCTTCTACTTTGTAGCTTGTGCATCTCATACCTTGACTTTTTTTGACTTGGGCTTATACGACTTCCTCTTCATTTTGTTCTGATGAGTCTATGCCCATAGCTTGCTCTGCGTCTGGTCCGGGCCTTTTTATGGCACTTCTGTTGTTCTGCATCATGTTCCTACGTGCCCTTATTTGCATTTCATTCTTCTTCTCTTGTTTCTTGTTGGATCTCTTCTATGGTCTCCATTGCAACTATATATTTCCTTGGAAGTTGGGATGCATTGCCAATGTTTTGCTGGAATTGGGCCAGAATAGGTGTAAGTCCTTCTATCTCCAGGAAAGCTTCATCTACCTGCTGCTCGAGTTCCTGTACTGTGCTGATGCTTGGGTGCTCCAATGAGGTACTCACTAGTGCATGAGTGAACTCGTGTATGCACTGCTGAACTGACTAAATTAACTTTGTTATCCTTTCTGGTTTAGCTTGTTGTTCAGTCGTGTTATCTCCTCAATAAATTAGTTTTCACTCAATCAAACTCAGAAAATTTGTTTTTACTCAATGATGAGGATTTCAAGATGAATTATGAGATTTTATATGTGATTAACAAAGTTTTAATAGTTGGTGCTTTGTTTTTCTAGAAAAATTGAAATTTTAGCTTTCGGTGGCTTAGGCAGACTTTTTGACAATTCATTAGCCACCAAAAAGCCAGCTTTCGGCAACTAACAGCTTCGGCTCAGGACCACGTTAACCAACGAAAGCCTATTGATCAATTTTTTTGAAAAGGGACTTTCAATGGCTTAGTAAAATGTACCAACGGCTCATTAGCCACCGAAATCCCTACTTTCGGCAGCTAAGACTGAAATTTCAGGGCGCTCCAAGCCACTGAAAGTGGCGTTTTACTATGAAAATGTATTTTTTTTAAATGGTGATTCTGAGCAACTAGAGAATCATTTTGAAAAATGCTCAAAGGTTTTTTTTCCTAACTAGTCAAAGAACAATAACCTCTCTCATGTTTCTTACATGTGTTTCATATTGGGATAATATAATCCATCTATGAGACCTAATTTTTGGATCTCAAAATTTCCTGTTTCACACATGTTTTTGAAATACAGATCCCGAGCAAATTAAAATGAATTCCAAAAACTTGAGAGAGGTGTTTTCTTAGAACAGACCAATATATAAAAACCTCTTTCATTTTATACAAAGGTGTCATATATTTGAAGGACCAAATCCATCTCTGAGCCCAAGTTTTCAACATTTTGGCCATATTTTTAGGGAAAAAGATGACCTGTGAGTCCTCCAGATGGCATTTTCGACCTCATCTATCATTCCATGAAGATTTACTGCAGATGTTGAAGAGTTTAAATATCAAACCTAGGTCCCAAATAATCAACCAGCTATTAGGGCAAATACATGAACTAGAGGTCTTAGAAGGAAAATCCAAACCCTAACCCTAAAACACATCTTGCGCTGGAAACCCTAGCAGAGGAAGCAGCAAGCTTGCAGGATCCGGAAGCAGCCGATGATGCTGATGTTATACAGGTTGAAGAAATATGATATTGATGAAGGATAACTCCAAGATCTACAGGATGATAAAAATATCAAGGCGACAAAAGAAAGATTCAAACCCTGGAATACACCTTGCGCTGGAAACCCTAGTAGAGGCAGCTATTAGCCTTCAGAATCTGGAGGTAGCCCATGATATTGCTGATATTCCAAATATTATGTAAGTTGAAAAAGTACCAAAAGGACAGGAGTAAAGTATAAAAGTCTGATTTAAAGGCTAAATAAAATTTTGCAGAAAAGAAAGCTTTCGGTGGCTTAGGTGAACGTAGCAGCTGTTCATTAGCCACCGAAAGCAAAGCTTTCGGCAGCTAATAGACCCCAGATTATGCCTCCTTAACCACCAAAAGTAGAAAAGGGTGCAAAAATATGTTTTGGCACACAAAACCAGTTTTGGCGAGTACAACTAACTCAAGGATGAAATATAAAGCTGAAATTTGTTGGAAAATACCATTGGGAGAAGTTTGTTCCAGTGTTGAGGATAGTGGCTTATCTGTCAGATGACAGGTTAAATCTATACTTCATTGTTCACTGTGGTCATCAAAAATTTCAATGAGTGAACAAGAGTTAGCATTAGATAGACTAGTAGTTAAATTAGGGTTTCTGACCTAATTTTGCAAAAAACATTAATTTTATCTAGTTTTAGTAAAACATATCCAATTTTTCAGGATCTGAATATTTTTGTAAAGAATATAAAGCCTAAGACT
The DNA here is from genome assembly GCA_001517045.1 of Pseudotsuga menziesii. NCBI lineage: Eukaryota > Viridiplantae > Streptophyta > Pinopsida > Pinales > Pinaceae > Pseudotsuga > Pseudotsuga menziesii. Next base: position 177,637 of record LPNX010590969.1, on the reverse strand, counting down.
TATTTTGAATAAAATGTTCGACTTTGGGGACCTGTAGACCATTTCTATTATCAAGCTTCTCATATTTCTCATGACCTAATATAAGCTCTTTTGCTATCATATGTTCAGCTTCCATTTCTTGTCTATTATTTGCTTATGCTTGAATGTGTTGTTTAGGTTTATTCATGTTATTTGATGTCTAATAGATGTCATCCTATATGCATGCTGATGATTTGAATTGAAAGTACTTTCCTTGTTATGATTAACCATTTAAATATAGCTATTTTATGTATGAATCCGTCAGCATGATAAGTTCTCCATCTTTGCACCATATTATCAAACCTCTGAATAGTGGTAGTTAGAAGCCTTATCATTGATTGTGTTTCATGCATGTCTTGAGAGTGTGAGGTCATGTAGTTCACTTGACTTGATCCATTTAAAAAAACCATAAAAAAATTTAAGTTACCAGGCATCCTCGAGATGTAACCTAGAGGAGTTTCCTAGAGTGATAACAAATTGGCATCGTTGCCGGGGAGAGGAGACTGAAGCTCAGCTTCCTTGGGAGATGACATAGATCCTGATTTGATGATAGACAAATTTTGGACACTATGTTTGTAATCATCTATTTGGAAACTCCATTGGAATAAGGTGGCTTCAAGAAGACCAAGTGCCAGAGCAAACCCTAAAGGGCCACCAGTAACACTTGTTTCAAATCCAGAAGAGATTCTAAGAAGAGCTAGAGCTTCACTAAGACAGAACTCTAGAGCTGCAAGGGGAGGTACATCAGGTATTTCCAGAGGTATTTCTGCTTTTATATCAAATAGACCTCCATTTCAATCTTCTTCTACTGAAGCATCTAGTTCTCAGAATTTTATAAGTAAATCAAAAAAATTTAGGGTTGAGTAATATTCAAGCACTGTTGCTTGTGAAGATCTCATCCCTGGCGACTCCATGAAGTACAAATTCAGTGGCGACTTCACAATATTAAGATGTCAAAATAATTTTCTACTCTTTTGGCTTAGAGTTTTGCACCTCTTGACTTCTCTTCAATTCCTAGTTTCCCACATCCAGTACCTGATATGTCTGAATGGGGAGATTTTCTACCTATCTTCAAAGAGGAAAAAGAAGACAATCCTGTAGAACACCTCCTCAAGTTTCATGAATGCATGGACCTATTAGATTTGTATCATGAAGATGTTCATGCATTCATTATACAGTGATGCATGTCAGTGGTATTTTTCTTTACCTCCTTCCAACATTTCACCATTGAAGGATTTTCACAAAGCATTCACTGAGCACTGTAAAAGATACTATTCAGATGAGTTTGCATTTGATAAATGTTGTGAAGATTATAAGTTGCATTCTTAGGATGAAAAGATAAATAGAGAAGAATATCTCCCTCAAGATATACCTCATCTCTCTTATGATATTCACAATGAGGTACTTTCCCATAAACATAAATTAGAAAGGAGTAATGAAGAAGCTGAAGGTTCTCCGAATACTATTATTTCTGATTTCCATAAATTTGAAGAGTTAATCTCTTTAATTATGAACCATGAGGATCAGTTTTTTGTTGGTCAAAAGACAATAGAAATCAGTAAGAGTTATCCATATTTTTCAGTTTTACAGACAAGGGGAAACAACAGCAAACAGGAGGAGATAAATTTACAGAGGTCATCAAGTAATAAAGAAGAACAACAAGAAAATTGTTTTTCTCCTTATGTACCTTTCATTTTAAATTTTGATGGAAAGGCTGCTGATGATGAAGAAGAAGATTTTAAGTTTTGTGAGGATTTGTCCACTTCTGGAATTTATTTTAGTTCTACTTTTCAGCAAAGAGATGATTAGATACATATGCATGCTATGGTTAATGATAGCTATGACGAGTATGCTACAATAGGGGACACCTCTCATTGTGATCAAGATATTAATGATATTCAGAATGTTAACCATAATATAGATGCTTTTGACTTTGTACCAAATGCATCTGACGACTTAGGGTGTCAAGAAGATCAGTTTTCCCCATTTGGAAACCCAAAAGATAATGAGCAAATTGAAGGAACAACATGTAACAAATTTGTATTTGCAACAAATACTAAAAGCATCCATCAGTTTTCTAATTTGAAGACAAAGGAAGAATGAAACCAATATGAAGAGGAAGATGATGATATGAAAAGTCCAGAACAGCAAGGCATAACTCATCCTTCCCAGTCAGGGGTTGAGAAATCTACATTTAACATGGAGATCATTGAAAGCAGCCATCAGTAGCATTTCATTCAGTTGGAACAACACCATAGAGAGGTATTCCTTTATGGTTTTTATGAACCTGTTGCTGATTATATGGAACTTATAAGTAGCGTAGATATCAAAATATTTTTGTTAGATGATAGCTAGTTCTGTCACCCTTTGAAACTATATTGTTGCATGCTAGGGTTTAATTTATTTTTCAGGTCAAGATCAAGGATAAGTTCAGCAGAGCATCTTCTGACATGGCTTCATTGGAAGCATGATGTCACGTGATAATAAGGCTCTAATGATTAGAATTAGGAGTAGGAATAGATAGGAAAATAAGCTCTTAATATGAGCATCTAGGTCATTTTCAGTTGTTTTCATGAATAATAAAAGCGGGCTATAGCAGAATGCAAGGTATTAGTTATAAAGGAAAAATGACTCCATGCCCAATGGAAGAGTAGAACATAGGTTCAATTCTTATTTTTCAGGAAAGGAATTTTGGTCTGGGGTTCTTGGCACCTCATAGGGAGGTTCCCATCCCCTAGTAGGAGCCATATGTTATCTCCTAAATAAATTAGTTTTCACTCACTCAAACTCAGAAAATTTGTTTTTTCTCAATGATCAGGATTTCAAGATGCATTATGAGATTTTATATGTGATTAACAAAGTTTGAATAGAAGGTGCTCTATTTTTCAAGAAAAATTGAAAGTTTATCTTTCAATGACTTAGGCATACTTTTCAACAGTTCATTAGCCATCAAAAATCTAGCTTCGACCCAGGACAACATTAACCACCGAAAGCATGTTGATCACGTTTTTCGAAAAAGGACTTTTGATGGCTTAGTAGAACGTACCAATGATTCATTAACCATCGAAATCCTTGCTTTCGGCAGCTAAGACTGAAATTTCAGGGCACTCCAAGCCACTGAAAGTGCCATTTTATGATGAAAAGGATGTTTTTTTAAACGGTGATTATCAACCATTGGGAGAGGTTTGTTCCAGTTTTGAGGATACAACCATGGAGAAAAGGGTCACAAACCCTACCTGTTTTTTACCAATAGTGGCTTATTTGTCAGATTACAGGTTAAAGCTATACTTCAGTGCTCACTGTGGTCATCAAAAAGTTCAATGAGTGAACAATAGTTAGCATTAGATAGACTCACAGTTAAATTAGGGTTTCTGACCTAATTTTGCAAAAAAAATTAATTTTATCTATTTTTAGTAAAACAGATCCAATTTTTTAGGATCTGAATATTTTTGTAAAGCCTATAAAGCCTAAGACTTATTTTAAAGAAAAGGTTTGACTTTGAGGACATATAGACCATTACTATTATCAAGCTTCTCATATTGCTCATGACCTAATATAATCTCTTTTGCTATCATATGTTCAACTTCCATTTCTTGTCTATTATGTGCTTATGCTTGAATGTGTTGTTCAGGTTTATTCCTGTCATTTGATTTCTGATAGCTATCATCCTATCTACATGTTGATGATTTGAATTGCAAGTACTTTCCTTGTTATGATTAGCCATTTATATATAACTGTTTTATGTATGAATCTGCCAGCATGATAAGTTCTCCATCTCTGCACCATATTATCAAACCTATGAACAGTGGTAGTTAGAATCCTTATCCTTGATTGAGTTTCATGCATCTATTGAGAGTGTGAGGTCCTGTAGGTCACCTGAATTGATCCAGTTAGAAAAACCATAAAAACATTTAAGTTACCAAGTATCCTCGAGCTACAACCTAGAGGAGTTTCCTTGAGTGATAACAAGTCGTTTCCTTGTTGTGCATGCTTTCCTTGTCGCACAAGGTTCTAGCCTTATCAAGGAGCTCCTTAAGTTCAGTGCCTTGGGTGATTTTCTCCTTCATTGTGTTAAATTTTCATATGATTAGCTAAGACATCAGTATTTCATTTCATTTTTATGACAAAAGCATATAAACAAGATCACTGAAAGATAGACAAGCACAACCATAAAAAGGAACACAAATATTTATCCTGGGAAAACCACCCAGCAAAAGCTTCCTCAATATAGATGCCCCAAAAATATAAAAGATAAAACCAGGAAGGAGATCAAAGCCCGATCCTCCTCCTTCTCCAGCTACTTCTCTTCTCCACTAATGTGCTACACAAGTGAGAGTGTGTGTGTGTCACAAATAAGGAGCACCACACCTCTATTTATATTCATCCGTTCACTTAAGTTAATTCATTTTACATGTAGGCTCGATTTAAATCATGTAGGCTTGAGTTACACATGTAGGCTCAAGTAACCACACTGGGGTGTTGATGACCCACCTTTACAATTAGAGGGGACTACCTCATGACTCTTATTAGTTCTTCCGATTAGGAGCATCGAGGTACAATGTAATACAAGTGATTCTCCCAGTAGGACCATCGGGGACCACAAAAAGATACATATAGAATATTCTTCGAAGTTAAAATATTTCAACACTCCCCCTTAACAAGAAAGGTATTCTATAGCAACATCAACAACAACAAGAGTAGAGATAGGGGACATCATCAACATCAGTAGGGTAACACATCTATAAATCATTGGAAGCTTTTCAACATCATGTAGTCTTCATCTTCAATCTTTAGTATTCATCATCAGCAACATCTTCAATCTTTGATCAGCAACATCTTTAGAATTTTAATCTTTCAATTAGCAATGACATCTTCAGCACTTGGACCTTTCGATCAGCAACATCTTCAGCACTTTGACTGTTCGATCAGCAACAACATCTTCATCATTTTGACCTTTCGATTAGCAACATCTTCAGCATTTTGACATTTCGATCAGCAACAACATCTTTAGCACCTTGACCTTTCGATCAGCAGCAACATCTTCAGTACTTTGATCTCTTGATCAGCAGTATCATCATCAACACTTTGTCCTTTCAATCAACAGCAACATCATCATCATCATATTCTGATATGTCGATCATAATCATCATCACATTCTGATCTTTCGATCAGAAACATCATCATCATACTCTGATCTTTCGATCAAAAACATCATCAACATACTCTGATATTTTGATCAGAAACATCATCATCATACTCTAATATTTCGATCAGAAACATCATAATCATAGTGCGTCATCATCATACTCTGATCTTTAGATCAGTACATCATCATCATCATACTTTGATCTTTCGATCAGTACATCATCATCATACTCTGATCTTTCGATCAGTATGTCATCATAATCTGATCTTTCGATCAGTATGTCGCCAACATCATACTCTGATATTTCGATCAATATGGCATCATCATCATCAGTAACAACCTGCAATCCACAACTCAAAGACAGAAATTCTTTTGATCATTTTTGGACTTAAAGTCCAGGGATGATACAATCCCACCACATTCTTGACAACCGAAGTTACCGGATTGATTACGGGAGAATCAGTCCCTATCACTTTAGGACTAAGTTCAAGGATGATGCAATCCTACCACATTCTCGAGGACCGAAGCCACCGGATTGATTACGGGAGAATCATTCCCTATCACTTTAGGACTATGTCCAAGGACGATGCAATCCTACCACATTCTCGAGGACCGAAGCCACCGGATTGATTACAGGAGAATCAGTCCCTATCACTTTAGGACTATGTCCAAGGATGATGCAATCCTACCACATTCTCGAGGACCGAAGCCACCGGATTGATTACGGGAGAATTAGTCCCTATCACTTTAGGACTATGTCCAAGGATGATGCAATCCTACCACATTCTCGAGGACCGAAGCCAATGGATTGATTACGGGAGAACCAGTCCTTATCACTTTAGGACGATGTCCAAGGATGATGCAATCCTACCACATTCTCAAGGACCGAGGTCACCGAATCTATTATGGACAGATGTCCCGGGATGATACAATCCCTCTTCATTCTTGAAGACTGAGGTCTTTGGATCACTTTAGGTCAAGTTCCCAGGGATGATACAATCCCACCACGTTCTCGAGGACCGAGGTCACCGGATCTATTATGGAAAGATGTCTCGGGATGATACAATCCCTCTTCATTCTCGATGACTGAGGTCTCTGGATCACTTTAGGGAAAATGCCCAGGGATGATACAATCCCACTGCAACATCACTACTCCCCCTTTCGAGGAAGGTATTTCCAAACAACACCAAGCTTGTCTCGAAAGTGTTCAAACTCTACTCGAGGCAGAGGCTTCGTCAGTACATCATCATCCAAACCATCATCATCTACATCTTCAGTATGTGAATACTGAACTATCACCATCTGTATCTCCAGTATGTGAATACTGAAAGAATCATCATCTATATCTTCAGTATAGAAATACTGAAAGCATCATCATCTCTATATTCAGTATAAAAATATGGAATCACCATCATCTGTATCTATAGTATGTAAATACTGAAATATCATCTATATCTTCAGTATGAGAATACTGAAATCATCATCATCTATATCTTCAATATGGGAATACTGAAATCATCATCATATCTATATTCAGTATAGAAATACTGAATCACCATCATCTACATCTACAGTATCATCATCTGCATCTTATCTTGTATGTAGAAATACTGGATTTCTATGTGTTACGTTGGAACACAGGGTTCTTTGTCATCACAACTATGGTTATCACATAGAATAATTGTAGTTTCCATCTTTAGGTCAAAGATACCTGATATCAGCTTCTGAAGCCATATGGCTTCACAACTTAGTAGAGCAATATGCTATGTATTCTGCTTCAACCGTGCTAAGAGAAACACTGGACTGTTTCCTGCTAAACCACGAACTCATAGCAGACCTTAAACAAAGGCATATACCTGATGTGCTTTTCCTGTCTGAGATACTTCCAGCCCAATCTACATCTGTGTAGCCATACAATCTATACTCATGGCTACCATCATAGTATATACCAAAGTCTATATTCCCTTTCAGATATCTCATGACATGTTTTGCAGCTACTAGGTGAACCCGTCTTGGTTGAACAAGATATTGACCTAAGGTGTTCACAGCAAAACAAATGTCTGGTCTAGTATTTTTTAAGTACATCAATGACTCAATGATCTGTCTGTAGTGAGTCATATCCACTAACTCTAATGAGTCATCAGCTAACAGCTTCAGGTTGGAGTCCATGGGTGTGGCCATGACTTTGCATTCCAACATATTGAATCTCTTCAATATCTCTACCACATACTTTCCCTGGTTGATAAAGATTCCTTCTTAGCTTTGCCATACTTCTAGACCTAGGAAATAATGCATTAACCCAAGTTCTTTCATCTCAAATTCTTCTGCTAGTTTCTTCTTGCTTTCCATGATCTGTTCCTCATTCCCTGTCAAGAATAAGTCATCCACATATAGTAATAGAATGACAGGTACATCTTCTACAACCATGTAGGAAAGGTTAGGATCGACTTTACTCTTGGCAAAGCCCATGCTCATCAGGAAACTATCTATTCTTCCATACCAAGCTCTGGGAGCTTGTTTTAGGCCATAGAGGGCCTTCTTCAACTTGCATACTTGATTCCATCTGTCTTCAACTTCAAATCCTCATGACTATTCGATGTAAAACTCTTCCTCAATCATACCATTAAGGAAGGCTTGTCTTTACTTTATCATGGAAGAAACTACCATGATATTTTTGAAGGAAGTGTACCTTGCTTCCTGGAGTAAGTGTCTCTTCAGAATCAATTCCCTCTTTCTGATAGAAACCTCTAGCCACAACTCTTACCTTAATTCTATCAGCAACATATCTTATCTTGCAAATCCATTTGGAAGATACCACATTCTTGATTTCTGGTTTGAGTACTATATCCCAAACATCATTCTAGTATCATAACATCTTCTATGAGTTTGTCTTCTCAGGTCATCAACATATCCTATTCTTCTGCATTCAACCTTGAAGGTTGGAACCCACTTTACTCTTGGTAAAGTCTCGATCCATCACAAAGCTATCCATCATGTCGTACCATGTCGAACTCAGATATAATTTTCTGTAGTCACTCCCCCTGAAGTGGAGTATCATCTTCCCTCTTCATTCTGTATAGGTGGTTCTATGCTTGATATATACTGGTGAATAGAGTATGTCATGTCATAGTCTATTCTTTCTGGGGACAATCACCAACCTTTCTTTGTACACTTGTTCCATCATATCGTATACATCATTCCCCATGATCAACTGTTATTCTTTGATCATAGCTTCTTTCATAGCATTATTTTATTCATCTTGAGTTATCTCTTGTACCCATGGTGGTATTCATCCTTCAAGGTGGATCTACCACTCTCTGAATCTCTTTCTTCCGTCATGGTGCTGACCCTGGGAGCTTCAGATTCCTATTTATTGGAGTGAATCTTGAATTGTCATCACTTGTTCTTCGGAACAAGTCTCTTCCTTCTTTTCTTGTAGGAGGTTGTTCATGACCTTTCCTACAATTCAAATGCACGAGTTGCATGGTTAGAACTATTTCATAAAACATATGCATAATGAAAAATTCTTATGCGTCATGCAACTGTTTAGTCAATACAATATTCATCCATATCTCACATAAACTTTCTAGATGCCTTCCATCTCCACCATGACATTATTGAGATTGTGCACTAATCCAATATGTCAGCAAAGAGGTTTGATAAGTAGCAATGGAGAGTTGTATAGCACCATGAGCTACTTAACCATCACATGCATATTAGTAGTATACAGTCATTAATGCAAACAATCTATCATGCATAACACATCAACTGAATATAATCAAATGTATAACAAAACAATATCATGAAATGACAATTGAATACTTATCTTTTATTTTTTTTGTGGGTAGGCTCCATCTTGATCATTCTGCTTTATCATATTCTTCATTCATGGAATCATCATTTCTTATCCAAATGAAAAGAATTGAGTTCTTCATATTCCTCATCGCTTGAGGGATCTTCTTTGAATGGTGAGAGATTGATCTTCAATTGCTCCCATCTTCTTCTTCTCTTCTTATGAGTCGAGCTGAAAGCAATTACTTCCTTCTGACATACATTATTTGCATGAATCCCATGATCCTGGGAGGCCATTCAAGGTGGCCATCACCACTTCTACATTCTTCACTTACCGCTTCAAGTTGTTATTTGATTTGAGAGACCCTTGTAAAGTATGACTGCATGGTCTCTGCATTTTGGATTTTCACTTCCTTCAACTATTTTCTCAAAGTCATATTCTGATTTATGTTCTTCCCTTGAAATAGCTTGGCCAAGGAATAAAACATATTCAGTGTCTTTGGGGAGACACTTGTAGTACAAGTTGATTCATGACTGAATCAGCAATGATCTTCTTATCCTTGACCAAGTTCTTCTTGTGAAAGTCTTCTAGCCTCATCTCCCTCTGAAACTGGAACCTCTATACTCATATAGGTGTCCAATCCATTTTCTTCAGAAAGGTCATATACTTCCAGGCTTGGAATTTGTCAACTTCCCAAATCTTGTCATCAAGATGATGTGATAGATCACTTTGAAATGAGAACCTCAAATGAAAATAGAAAAGGATTAGGTCTTACCGATTTGAGGTGTCCGTCCTGGTTCCGGAGCTAGCTAATCTAGGGTTTGTTACAGAAACCCTAATTTTCAAAACTTGGAATATTTTAGATCTGATTGTATAGACATATATATCTATTCGAATGGAGTTGTACAATGTACTCCTTTTTTGAAAACAGTGGCGGGAAGCTCCCGAAACAGGAAGCCCTAATTTTCCAATTTCTTCTGCAGAAATTCCTGTTACTGTTTATGTGATATCTCTGAAATTACTGCTCCTATATCTCTGAAATTTCGTAGTGATGTAACCTCACATTTACCTGATTCAACACCACATGTTTCATCAGAATTGGTTTCCCCAATTGATATTTATGATCCTTTTCCCAAGGTGACCGTTTACAGGACTGTTCAGAATAGAAAAGTTGTACGGCATGCCACATGTCACTGGTTCATCTTCTGAGTCTGAAATTCAGACCACCAAAATTAAAGTCCGTGCCCTTTCTGGAACATCTTTAGGAATTCTATTTGTACCTTTTTATCCCACGATATTGCAATTCTCCCCAGGTGTCCTGTTTAGGGATGAATTCTGGAAGAGGCCGGAACCCTAAATTGGAGAGATCATATCTCCTGGAATACAACGAATATGAGGCTGAATTTTTGACACAGTGTTATTACGGATTTTATATTCAGCCCCTACAATTTTCAGCACTTGATACTTCTCCAATAGTGTTATATAGTGAATGTACCAAAACTTAGCAGTTTTAGTATTTAGGGTTTTTCTAGCTCGGGGTCAAACTAGGGTTTGACTTTCCTGGAGTTTCACCCAACCAAATTTCTTGATCCAGGTCTCTAAAATTAGGTTTTGATGAGGAAAAAAATCCTATGCTGGTCTCACTCAAAAATTCCTCTTCTATAGAAAGCCCTAATTTCCGTATCGAAAAACTGAAAATGCTCGGAATTGAATTCTGCTTCGATAGAAAGATGCGCCCTTCAATGGAGAGTCAACCTAGCATACTTTTGATGATGGATTGTGGAGAGAGAACCAAAAAGTAAGAAGCCCTAGCTTCTGCAGATGCACAATGTCTTCTTCTCATGTTAGCTCTGATCCCATGTTAAATTTTCATATGCTTAGCTAAGACATCAATATTTCATTTCATTTTTATGACAAAATCATATAACCAGGATCACTGAAAGATAGACAAGCACAACCATAAAAAAGGAACACAAAGATTTATCCTGGGAAAACCCTAAAGGGAAAAAGACAACAAAATCTTCCTCAATATAGATGCCCCAAAAAGATAAAAGATAAAACCAGCAAGGAGATCAAAGCTTGATCCTCCTCCTTCTCCAACTACTTCTCTTATCCACTAATGCGCTACACAAGTGAGAGTGTGTGTGTGTCACAAATGAGGAGCACTACACCTCTATTTATATTCATCCATTAACTTAAGTTAACTCATTTGACATGTAGGCTCGATTTAAATCATGTAGGCTCGAGTTACACATGTAGGCTCAAGTAACCACACTGGGGTGTTGATGACCCACCTTTACAATTAGAGGGGACTACCTCATGACTCTTATTAGTTCTTCCGATTAGGAGAATCGGGGTACAATGTAATACAAGTGGTTCTCCCAGTAGGATCATCGAGGACCACAAAAATATGCATATAGAATATTCTTCGAAGTTACAATATTTGAACACATTGGTAACTTCTTAATCTCAGCTTTCAATGTCAATATTTGTAAATATGTCTGCCGTGCCTGCTCGGCAAGTTACTATTCCACTGCATCATCAATGAGCTTATCCCATGCTGTAGCAATTGTTTCGACTACTTCTGCATAGATGCACTTGGCTTCCCTCATCCGGGAAATTGCTTGAGTTTTCAATTGTTGCCTTTGCTGTAGTAGTTTTGGGGGCGTTCCAGGTGGCGGGTTGGTTTTCATTTCCCAGATCTCTTTCTGGAGGTCTGTGGCCAGTTTGGATAGACGTCTCAATTGATGCACTGATTTGACCTCAGACTCTTCTTCCTCATCGAAGAGATGCACCGCTGCTTCCTTTATTTCTTGTTCTAGCAAAGCCTGCCTCTGGGCTTGGGCTACCAGATTTGTGCACTAGTGGTTGATAACTTGCTTTCGCTCCCTTGCTTCCTGGTTGCCTTAAATTCCTGAGAGGCAGCTGTATTTTCACAAATTCTAATTTCTATTGCAATGACCTGTTGAATACAGTATATCTGTGATAAGGTTAACTTTGAAAAATTTAAAATCAATGTGTCCAAGTTATGGAGACTTGCCTCATTCTCTTTACCTTTCTTAGAAAATGCCTTTGTAGGCATTTCTATTGTTAGGGGTGGGATGATGATTGGTGCCACTAAGGAATATGATTGGGTGACACCATTGTTGTAAAGGAAAGTATCCTATGGCTAGGGTTTAAGAGGCCATCAACATACTGGGGTTGAAAGAGAGATGCATAATGTTTAGCAAGCATATATCAGCAAGTTTCAGAGATAAGAAAGGTCCACACCTGATAAACTGAAGGCTGATCCAAGCTTTCTCTTCAATCCTCTTCTTGCTCCTCTCGCTCCAAGAGACCTGCAAAACGAATTATACCTTCCTCAAACCATTATGACCACATATAAAGAAATGATAATCAAATAAATATGAAATAATGATCTGAATAACATTATAATATGATCATAAACAGATATTTAATCACACATTGAACAATGATTTGGGAAGAAGAAGGACATCACATCTTTATTAATCTTGAAAACAAGTACAAATATACCTTATCTTCAAGTTAGGCACCTCATGAAACCTTGATCTGGTTCTGCTACTTCTCTTCTCCAAAGAACTCAGCCTCCAAGCTCTACAACACAAGGAGAAGACCTCCAGGGAAAAGGTGTGGGCAAAGAGAGTCCCAATTCCTCCAGCATAACAATGCAGAAATTCAAGTCCCCTCTCATGTACCTCCCTACCGCTATTTATATGGATGAAATAAGGTAGTTCGAAGGTTAGAGAAGTTACAGTAGTTAAGGAAATTCAGTTAAATGAAATAAATAATCTCCAATTAACTCATGTTTTTATGTTTTAATGTTGAGAAACACATACGCGGGTCTGTAGTAGAGCAACCTACGTATGATACGCGACTATGCCTTAAGGAGAGTCGTGTATACACAAAAAACACATTTTAAGGGTATTTTTGGGCATTTTCAGACTTTGGTGTCTTCTGGAAAGTTTTAGCTAACTAAAATAAATTTCCAACAGCGTAGAACTAAGGTCAAACGGAGTTACAGAACTCAAGATATAGGTCCTCCAAGATAGGTGTTTTTTCAGTGAATTTCATGAAGTGTCGTCATGGAAGTGTCGACATGCGACGAAATCATAGGAAAGTGGTCACAGGAAGAGATGTGTCATTTTGGGATATAACAGATGCCCCCTAATATGTGAGGTTAGAGGGGAAGACGATAGCCAAAATACATTATAAAGGAAACAGCTGAGTATGGAGAGAGCAGAGAATCCAAGATCAAAAGGCTCGAGTGAAGGTACCTGTAAGAGAGATAAATGTCAGAAAAACTGATCTCTGGGACATACACGTCCATATACAAAACATCGCCATAAAGATACAGGTGGATCCAACATATGTATAACTGATGAAACTATCATGGTCGCTCAATATGAAAAAAGGCGCCATATCAAATCTAAAGGAGTCATGGCCACAAACGAACAAGGTGGATCCATGCTCAACAATCGATCATAGCCACAAAAATACAAGGTGGATCTATGTCTCAGCAAAATTTCATATAAAGCATAACAAGGTCTTGCGCAACTTGGGAAATAGCAAAATGAGAATGCTACTATTAGCCCCAAGGTCTTCAATCCAAACCACCCAAAAAAGGTACGAATCCTAACCATGCGAATAAAGGAGTTGAAGTCGAACATGGAGGAAGCCGTTTGATTACCGGTCAATAATGAAAACCGTTAACAAACGCGAGGGAAACCACCATTAATGAAAATGGTCCCCAAGGTACCTAGTACATTCTAACAAGTGTGATTACAAGGACTTGAAGTCGAACACTTGAAGAATCCATCGAGTAGGAGACAGTAAGGTATCCCCACTACCCAATAGCGAGGGAAATTGCCATTGAGGACAACAATTCCCAAGGTACTGTCATAAAACTCTAAATCTCGTTCCCAGAGCAAGAGGTGTTGCAGTCGATAGGAAGAGATCCGTTGGAAGGAAGGCATTAAGGCATCCTTCATCATCCAACACGAGGTAAGTCAAAGACTAATTGGATCTGGAATTGGTACTGAATTTCGCGACAAGGAACGCTAAAGACATGATGTAATGAACTGATACCAGGGAATGGCCGACACAAAAGGTCAAGGCAACTGCAGAATGGCCGACAAAGGTTTAATCCTTGAACAGTGAGCATGACACAAAAGTGACTTAGGCAGCTTTTGACACAAAATAGGACCAACGAAACAAATCTGCAATGTAGGAGACATTGACAGATTCCCCATATAATTGGAAAAGAGACCAACTAGAGGAGTAAGAAAACTCTGAATCAGGATAAGGTCAAAAGACTAGGACCCAACTGTTGATAGACTCAAAACTGGTGCTTTGTTCAAGGAAACAAGACTTGCTGCCATGATGTAAAAAGACATGGAAATAAACCGTCCCCTTCCCTTCTTTCTTGTAAAGATTTAACGAGTCCAAGAAAGCAAACTCGGGACCATCTTCATTTTTGACAAGCTCGAAGAAAAGAAAGAAGAATGCTTGATAAGGCACTAATTCGTGGATTTTACGAGCCCGAACTAGTACATGCTCGACGGTGTTTTCATAGTTTAGAGAGTCTAAAAACTCCAAAGAAGACTCCAGGGGGGTCCTTTTTCGTACAATTTAGTCTCCTAAGGCCGAAAAAGTATAAAACAAACCAAAGAAGAACTCTCTTAACTTTCGAAGAAGAAAAGGCGCACCTTTTTCGTACTTAGTCAGAAAGGTCCGAAAAAGGTTAAATTACCACCTACCCAACGCTCCTTCAAAAGCAGCATATAGCCTGAGTTTTACGAGTGTGAAGGAAGGCAAGATCACTCAGAAAGATCCATTTGATTACGAGAAATGGGGCTTACAACAATAAACTCGATGCTTTGTTCTTTAGGGTTTAACGAGCATGACAAAGACATAAAGTACACTCGAAATCTTTTTCATGTTTTGGTCCAAAGCACGAAAAAGAGAAAACTAAGCTCATACCGGGGGTTCCTTTTCCGTAAGTTTAGTCCCTCAGGTCCGAAAAAGTGATAAACCTATGCCTGAGAATACTCTTCTCAATTCAGTAGAAAAGAGAGGGATCCTTTCTTGTATTATTCCACATGGTCCGAGAAATACATAAGCTACCACCAATGTGGATGCCCGTTCACATATTCTTAACGAGCCTGAACAGACAAGTTTACTCGGCAGTCAAGTCTATTTTGAGGATTCAGACTTGGGCCTAAAGAAACTCATAATCTTTCCCATGAAGTTTTAACGAGTCCAGAAAATTCAACTCACGGCCTCCTTACTGTTTTTAATGAGCTCGAAGAAGAGCAGAAAGAATGCTCTAAAGGCGAGGAGATGAGTGTCATAGGCAGGCGAAACTAGTTCCAAGCGCAAGGAACAAACCTATGCATAATGCAAGGAAAACGAGCAAGATAAGGACACTCGGGGAAGGTCTCCTCGGGGTAAAGGTTGTCAAGTTGCAAAGGCAAAATGATACAAGACTAAGCGGCGATGAGAATAAAGATGAGGGCTTATACAACGACCTAAAAGCGTGGAAGCCGGCATCAGGCTCATAAGCGCGAGCAAGGCATATGCAAATGCAATTACAGCTTGAACAACAAGGTGAGGCCCATAAACAGTTGTGAATCCAACTAAGAATCTTGTCTCCAAGAAACAACAACATCAGAATCATATTCAAATGAAAAGATCCGATGTGGGTCACTTTGGTAGAAACACTTGTGACTTTGCTATCTTCTACAAAAGGAAAATTCAAGGCAGAATCAACCGAAGAAGATTCTATAGGACCAAGGCTCAAGGGTTTATAATCAATAAGATTAACCTCAGAAGGGAAGCGAAAATCAACAAGGGAGATAGAGTCTGCAGGAACAAACTCAATATCACAGCAGCTGAGAAATTCATAAGAAAAAATCAAACTCATCAGGATCACTGACTTGCTTTTCAAATGAAGAATCAAAAGACTCAACAAAAACCAACATAAGAAAAAAAGGAAGGCTTACTAAGAAAATCAGGTTTAGACTTAATCACAACTGAAAAAGAAGGTCAGACTGTATCAAAGACTCCAGGAATACTTCATCCGAAAGGAGGAAATCATCCGAGATAGGACACATATCTGAACTTTCAAATGGATGGACAGAGTGGAGAGAAGGCTCTACAATCTGTATAGGATGACTCACCCGATCAACTGTTGGGACCAAGTCCCGAGAAGGTAAGCATGAAAATAGAGGCTGCCTCTCAGTAGCAATTGAACACAAATGACAAGAAGCCACATAGTTCACCTGTGGCGGGGTAGTGTCTACAGAAACACTGGGAATCAATAAAGGAAAGACTTGGTCTCTAGTTGGGTCAGGAGATGGATCAAGAAAATCTAACTGATCAATAGTGACAATTTCTTCGCCATGATTAAAGTACATCACATGAAAGAATGTTGACACCACAGCTTGCATGGCATAGACATAATCACGTCCAAGGAGTATATTAAAGTCCAAAGGGTCTTCTATCACCATGAAGTCAACTAAGACGGTCTTCCCACCCAAAGTAACAGGTGTTTGAGCAAGAATTCCCAAGGTTATACAAGTTCTTCTATCAAATGCCAATAACTGACTAGCAGTCGACACAAGGCTGGGAGATCCCATACCTCGCCAAGCACGAGCAGACAAAATACTAACTGAGGCTCCTTCATCAACAATGCAACGAGCAATCGTTTAAGGTTCAACTTTGACCTTTATCTGGAAAGGTGCAATAGAAGGAAGGCGTGGCTCAACTAGGCTATCCCAATCAAAGGAAGCAATCCAAGAGCTTGGTGGGGGTTGATATGAAGCAAGTTCATTTCCCCCTTGTTCAGTAAGTTCTGAACTGGCAGTGAAGAAAATGTGACTAGTAGACACTTCACTCTCCGAAAGAAGAGTGGGATTGATCGATACTGGGATCGAATCAACCGCTTTATCAAAGTCACTCTCTGAAGGGAGAGTGGGATTAACCAAAGATGGCATTGGTTCAATCACATGAGGATCACTCTCTGAAAGAAGAGTGGGATCGACCAAATCTGAGATTTGTTCAACCACTGGATCAACCGAAGGTTGAGTAGGATGTTGAGAAACTATAGGGTGTTCATAAGAACGAAATCCATGAGTCTTGGACCACACTCTTTGCACCTCTGGGATAGCAGGGCACAGATGAGTAAGGTGATCTCCCTTGCATAGCACACAAGGGAACTTAAGATGATGCTTCAAACGACCAGTTTTCTCAATGGTATCAGCATGACTAGCAGTGGCTGACTGTTTGCTCTCAACATGACCTGCAGAGGATGAGAGTTTGCCCCCAGCGTGAACAACAGAGTCTGGGTGACTGGGTCCAACCTCACTAAGAGAGTCTAGTTGTTGAGAGACTCCATAATGTTCAAAAACGGGATGACCATGAATCCAAACTCTTTGAACCTCAGCAATAGAAGGACATTTATAAGTAAGGTGGTCTCCCTCGCAAAGCTTACAAGGAAACTTGAGCTTGTGTTTTTAACGGGTAGACTTGTCAACAGTGTCAACATGACTCGCAGTGGTTGACGGGGCACCATCAACATGCACAGCAGAGGCTGAATGGTTAGGATCAACATGCTTTACAGTAGTTGAGTGTGTGCCCCCAGCTTGAGCAACAGAGGCTGGGTGAACAGATCCAACTTGAACAACAGAGGTTGGATGGGGAGGTTCAACTTGAAAACCAGAGGTTGAATGAGTGCACTCAGCGTGAACACCAGAGGTTGAGTGATGGGATCCAACATGAACTGAAAAGGTTGGAAGGATCCCACCAGCGTGAACACCAGAGGCTGGATGGATGGATCCAACTTGAACAACAGAGGTTGGATGGGAAGGTTCAACTTGAAAACCAGCGGTTGAACAGGTGCACTCAACATGAACACCAGAGGTTGAGTGACTAGATCCAACATGACCTGCAGAGGTTGGATGGGTGCCCCCAGCCTGAACAACCGAGGCTGGGTGGTGAGGTTCAACTTGACTTGTAGAGGTTGAATGGGTGCCCCCTTGCTTATGTGCTTTCTTCCTATTCCTCCTTCTTTTACTCCTTTTAGACTGCCAGTTACTAGTATCAGTACTTTCACCGCATGACATAGAAGGAGGAGGAGAACTAACTACATGTGAAGGGGAGACAGTGCTTTGATGCCCTTGATATAAGGAGCTTACTTGAGAAGCATCAGGATGATTCAGGACAGTTGGAGTGGAAAACAACCACACCGGTATCCCTAGGGTGAATCTCGGAAGATTCAAGGTGGCCATCAAGGGAACACCAACATTCCCTGTGAGAGGAATAGGACAAGGAGCTCCCATCATGGGGATCTCTTGGTTGGTGTTCGAAGGGGTGCTAGCCATAGTTTCAAAACAAGAGACAAAGTCTGAGGTTGATGGTCAACCAAAATTACAAAGCAGACACCTAAAGGCCCACTAAGTACAGACAAACCACACAGCACTCACTAAAAATTCCTAAAGCCCAAACAGACAAACGGGTATAAGATGTACTTTCCAGAAGAAAGCTGATGAACGATTACTTGGGGTCCTTGAGGTGGTTCTCAGGCATAAGCGGAGGAATCGCCCACCACCCTCCTGCACTTTCCACAAGGGTTACCTTCCAAGCCCGTCCAAGGTCAACCAAAAATAACCTTCCGGTGTACCTGTGTATGAACCCTAGATGTCAAAGAGACTAGAGGCTACCTTAACTAAATTGACAGTCTGGGGGGACAGTCGTCAGCCGAACTCGTACGCATGGGCAGGGTATCTAAGCCTGAAACTCTGTCTAGGACAGAATCCCCAGATGCGTAAAAGTCCTGGGTTACGTTTTGACAAGGATTTGGAGGGTTATCTCCTCTATCCAAGCCTCCACGCGGCCTAGTGCTTAACTCCCGTTTGAGAGGAGCTTCCCAGAAACAATCAATATAGAAAAGGATTTACCTAGTGATAGGCCAACTACATCTGAATTTAACACTTGTGGGGAGTTAAAACTCCCTAGCCCACAAGTCTAGCCTAATCTAGTTGGTGTATGACCCTATAAAATAAAACTTACTAGTAATTTTTTAAAATTATATCGTTTATTTTATGGGTTGTTTCTTACTCAGAGGGTAAATGGCATGAAACTGATGTGGTGTTTTGACTCAAAAAATGAAACAAAATGACTAAGCAAAGAGAAATGAAATGAAAAAAAGCAAATAGCTATTCTCTTTATATTTCTTTTTCAAATAGAAACTTGAAAGCCAAAAAGAACAAAGAACAAAATTCTTTTTATATTTTTCCAAAAACAAAGATATGCTATGCAATCTAGACTAAGACCCTAATCTACATGCATATAAAGCAAGCATATGTTTTTGTATTTTTCTTTTATAAATGCAAAAGAAAAAATAATCCTATGAACTAATGCAAACAAGTACTGTAAGCAAAGCAAATAGACAACTACGACAACTACTCTACTCCCCACAAACAAACTCTAGGTCTCCCTAAAGTTAGATATCAACCTCACTTAAAAAGAAGGCTTACAAAAGGAAACAAGCCAACAACTTTGGAATGAAGAGACTGAGCACAAAGACTGACATAAACAAAGGTCAACAATTCCTAA
>LPNX010590969.1:561-157890 GCA_001517045.1 Pseudotsuga menziesii | reverse complement strand
TACCACATAGATAGAAAACAACCAAAAGGGATGACACTAACTCCCTAGAGTCATGCACCTGCAGAGGACCCTAAAAGACCTACCCAACAGCCCACAAACAGAATAAAAATCCCAAAAAGAGGAAAAAACATTGTTTATAGGGGCATTCACGACTGTCTATAAGGGAAACCCGCAAATGATGCGCGATTGTCCAGTGCAACAACCCGCGAATACAAGACTGTATTCGCGACTGTCTAGAACAACAACCCGCGAATAGGTAGCAAAATCCCAAAAAGGTCAAAAAACTACCCTAAGAAGGCAGGGGAAGTGTGTAATCATACTGAAAAGGTGTTCCTAAGTGGCAAGAAGGACCTGAAACAATGCAAAAACTGAAAGAAATCAAGAGAAAAACCCCAAACAGATAAGGCTATCCCCAGCGGAGTCACCTTTTTTGTTGTAAAGGAAAGTATCCTATGGCTAGGGTTTAAGAGGCCATCAACGTACTGGGGTTGAAAGAGAGATGCACAATGTTCAGCAAGCATATATCAGCAAGTTTCAGAGATAAGAAAGGTCCACACCTAATAAACTGAAGGCTGGTCCAAGCTTTCTCTTCAATCCTCTTCTTGCTCCTCTCGCTCCAAGAGACCTGCAAAACGAATTATACCTTCCTCAAACCATTATGACCACATATAAAGAAATGATAATCAAATAAATATGAAATAATGATCTGAATAACATTATAATATGATCATAAACAGAGATTCAATCACACATTGAACAATGATTTGGGAAGAAGAAGGACATCACATCTTTATTAATCTTGAAAACAAGTACAAATACACCTTCTCTTCAAGTTAGGCACCTCACGAAACCTTGATGTGGTTCTGCTACTTCTCTTCTCCAAAGAACTTAGCCTCCAAGCTCTGCAACACAAGGAGAATACCTCCAGGGCAAAGGTGTGGGCAAAGAGAGTCCCGATTCCTCCAGCATAACAATGCAGAAATTCAAGTCCCCTCTCATGGACCTCCCTACCTCTATTTATATCGATGAAATAAGGTAGTTCGAAGGTTAGAGAAGTTATAACAGTTAAAGAAATTCAGTTAAATGAAATAACTAATCTCCAATTAACTCGTTTTTTTATGTTTTAATGTTGAGAAACACATACGCGGGTCTGTAGTAGAGCAACCTGCGTATGATACGCAACTATGCCTTAAGGAGAGTCACGTATACACAAAAAAACACATTTTAAGGGTATTTTTGGGAATTTTCAGACTTTGGTGTCTTCTGGAAAGTTTTAGATAACTGAAATACCTTTCCAACGGTGTAGAAATGAGGTCAAACGGAGTTAAAAAACTCAATATATAGGTCCTCCAAGATAGGTGTTTTTTCAGTGACTTTCAGTGACTTTCATGAAGTGTCATCATGGAAGTGTCGACATGCGACGGAATCATAGGAAAGTGGTCATAGGAAGAGATGTGTCATTTTGGGATATAACAACCATGGATTCCATCATGCATGGTGTCTTTCACTTCGGTGATAGTCCGAACTAGTTGGTTAACCTTTGTGGTGATGTCTGCTATTCAATTGGTTTGCCTGGTTGCCAGCTGTCCCAAATTTTTCTCTATGACTTCAGTGATAGCATCGTGCAGAAAGGTCAATTATACGTCTAGTATGTCTCTTACATAGGGCCAGTTAACCTTCTTCCTCTTGCTATATGGGAAGCTCAATGTGTCTTCATCTTCCTCCTTTTGCATGGGCTACTTGCCCCTCTTTTTTCAGGCTTGCTCGGCACTCAATTCTTCACTTATAGTGGGGTCATCTAGGTTGTCATTGGGTAGATCGAGCTAATATTTTGCTTCATATTGTTGGGAGTCATCCTAGGGATCCTGCATACTGGTATTGGTGCCATGCTGGCTTTGGTTCTTTGGTGGATTCTCCTGCAAGACTTGATGTGGTGTAGGTACCTTCTCCTGATAGGTAAGCCATTCCTCAGGCCAATCTTTGATTTCTCACTCAATGTCTGCTTCCCTAAGGATGAAGAATGTTGGAAGAGCGTCCTTATTTTGGTCCCCTGGTGGTTGTAAGATGATGTTGTAGTGCGATGCATGGAATTGAATTAACGGGTACTTTGAAACCGTTGCAAGATTCAACCGGCACTGCGCGTGCACTATTTTCTGGATCATTTCTCCCTATAGGAAAAATATAATTATGGAATCATTCTTGCGCTTACTATACTTATGGTCCCAGAGGTTCTGGTAAGGCCTGCCAAGAAACTATATGGGGATATCCATAGGCTAATCTTCTAGTGGTGGAGCCCATACTACAAAAGAAATTAAAATTAAGAGCCAAGAGAAGTGAAACTTAGCTGTGGGTTGTTCTTGGGCTTCTCGTGCATCATCCAACAGTTCATTTAAGAGGAGATAGGGCCAGTTAATGTGCACCCCCTGTGCACATTTTTTTGTGATTTCTACTGTTGCAGTCGTGCATTCATCCGGCCTCATTTTGCGCAGGACATTGCTACACAAGATCTTTGTTGCTTCTTGTACTGCACTATCCTCAATGGAGTTGATGAGAAAACCCTTTCCGCCATGGAGGAGCTAATACTTAGCTTTCATATCATTCTTGTTTGTATTTTCCCCCTCATTATACAATTATAGTGTAATGTCCTAAATCTGGTGTGTAGACTTGAACACTTTAATTCTGTAATTTTACTTAAACAATTCTGAAATTTTAATTGGTTCCAACAAAGCCTTCTCGGATTGGGAAAAATAAGGGTTTCTTCTGGGAAATTTTGCATAGGACAAGAGTGATCAGTGGGAAGAAAAAAAAAGAGATGTTAGACATGGAATTTCCTCTCCCCTAATACATTTAGATCTAGTTCCATTTAGGTTTCAGATTCCACACCGCGGAAACCTACTACCACGCTTCTGGGCAACCAAACCGTGAAACTAAGGAGAGTAGTTCGGTTTGTTTCAACCAGAGGATTTGGGAAACTTGCAGAGGTTTGTTCCAGCATTAATGTAACATAAAAATGTATTTATATAGTTTTCCAATTTTATGGAAAGTTTAAGGTGTTTTGGGTGAATTTGGGGATTTCTGGCAATTTTGGTCAAGAGAAACCCTGCGCAGAGGAGGATCCAAAAGGGTGGTATGAACCAAAAAAAAAAGGGTTCTGGATATTTATATGGTAATTTATGCCTCTTACTAACCAACAAGAACTGACAAAGCTCAGTTTGAGTTTACAGAACTTGTTTTACATCAGTTTTAGTAAAACTAGTTATTTTCCAATGCAAATCTAGACTAGGTTGAGTTAGAATGAGTAAATATCAGCCATTTCGAATCATATTGGAATAGAAATTGCAGAGAACATTTATGATATCATATTACATCCAATAAAATTGAAATTACTATCATCAATTACTCCAAAAAGGAAACTGCACCCTCCTTTGTCAATTGTTGCCTCTTTTGTATTTGACTGCTTTTGTCATATATTTTGGCACTTTCCCTTTTCCTTTCTGGTTGATTTTGTCATACAGTTTTTAATTTTCCCTTGGCAAGTTTTCTTTCCCAAGTGGCCCTCCTATTAATGGAAACTTATTTTCCACCTAATTAATTGTGTAATAATATTTAATGACAATTAATATTCCAAGTACATGCCTCCTAAGTGACATTTAAATAAAATATCATAAGTTAATTTATTTAATGCATATTGTTACCCCCTTGGTGCTATTCAAGGTCAACACTCCTGGTGATCAAAATGTGGGGATATGACAGTCCTCCCCTCCCAAGTCTGCTTGTCCTCAAGTAGAAGCACCACAGAGTGCTGCAAATTTGTCCAACATGTTTCTGCTGCACCACTCTGATCATAGTCATTTCCCTTATACCACTTCCTTTAGAAAAAATTCTAACCCAGTTAAGGTAGCTGAGTAGAATTCCCAGATCCCACTGCCTCCTTTGTAAGGACCCAAATTTTGCTGCCACCTTTTGAACTATGTCATTCCCAAGAATGTCGGGATCCCATGGTTTTATCTGCCTCCTTCCACCCATCAGTATAAACAACAAAATTTTGTCATTGTAGAGGATGAAAATGAGGTTATGAAAATCATACCACCATACTAGAATCTTATCTCTCCCCATGCCAAACTGAAATTTTTTTAAACTCTCCCACCAGACATGGAATTCCTTAATGCTGGACCAAATCATCTTGATCCTCTCTAATGTATGAAAATCCATGTGCAAGCTAGCACTGGAACTCACGTCACTATTTTTATGAATACACGGGAGGTTATCCCATGCTCCTCCATGTATACTAAAAGCATCATATAGCAGCCATACATTCTCATGCCATTGCTCATACAATTTCTTTGATGTGTCCAATGTCTCTCCATTGATGCAAGGAAGATGTTTACCCTCCAGTGCACACATCTCAATTATGTGTCTAGCCACCCAATCAATGGATAGAAAAACTTTCATGCTAAATGATTCAGGTGGGAATAATTCAGCTACTACTAATTCACTTGTCAAAGCACATGGTTTTACCATCAATACCTCAACTGGAAGAGTGGAAGTATCATGCTCCTCTTGTGGCATCAACAACAAAAAAACTTTTCACCCAATTTTCATCCCCACATAATGTGGCTGAAATAGAAGTGTGGGGTGAATAATTGTGAGCCAAATCCCTACAATGCTCATCAATCAATATTATGGATCCACAAATTCTTCCATTAGTTTTCTGAGTGACAGTGTGATCATGTGCCTCCTCCAAAAGTGTACAACATTTTCCTAGAGGCAACTCATAATATCTTAGGAACCATGCAAGTGCTTAATATTCATATTGCTTGACTTCAAACTCCTCAAGCACATGCAAATCGGAATGCACCTCATGTGCATGTGTATGGGAGGTATATAATAGCTGAAAAATAATCCTTTGTTGATGTTCACATGTCAAGACAATGTCAGTCACAACAAAATAATTATTGCAGAAATAAATAAAAATTCCCTCCCAAGGTCTTCATTACAAATATGTCTCTATGGAACTCAACAGGTGCTCCCCTCTTCATCCAATGGCTCAACTCTTTGCCATTGATCCAAGGGTGCAAAAATCCATCAATTGATCCACACATTGAAAGTATGTGTAGATCTGATGCCTTCTTGTCAAAAGTGGCTGCACACACATGCCTTTTCTGCTGCTTGTAAATCATAGAAAAATCAGCAATATTAAAAACAATTTTCTTGCAACAAGACATAAAATTTTTACCTTCCATATTTTCCTCTTCAGTGATTCCTCTATCCAACCATCCAGTGAATGAATTAGAGATATTTCTTCCTGATTTATATGATCTATAATGAACCATATCTTCTGCAATAGGATCTATCTCCCATGGGGACAAATCATGATCCCCTTGTTGTGCATGCGACACAAACCAGAAAAATTTCTTCACCCACTGTTCATTCCCCATTGGTGTTTCTGAATATAGGACATGTGGGAAAGAACTATGACCCTTATTTGCATGTTTGCAAACTTCAGTAATCAGACTTATGGATGCAACTTTTTCATTATTGGCTGGCCCAAATTGGGTGCTTTCATCCCACTCTTCCATGGGATAATGTCTGTCTTCAAGGAACAACTCAAGTTTCCTTGGAAATAAATCAAGTGCTTGGTTATCATAAAATTGTTCTGCACACTCTTTAAGTGCATACCGAATAGAATGCTCCTCATGGTCCACCCAATCATGAGGTTCCTCCATGCCATTTACCCAAAAGGGATGACTCTTAGGAAAGATTGAGGATTCACTCAATTCTTTCCACTCTTGTTGGAACTGTTCTATCTTCATTTGTGATTCTAAGAGGGCACTTTGAGTGTATTTTGAAGAATATTGGGTGGCCAACAAATCACCTTTGAGCTTGTATTTCTCTTCTTCATATATGCAAATACTTTCTTCATTATGCACTGATGCTTCCCGCAATAACTCAACAAGCTCAAACATGCCATTTTTATCTAAAAGCAATTGTGAGAAATTACCTTTGATTGTGGACATTGCTTTCTGGATATTCTCCATGGCTTCAAAGGAAGATTGGTATTCCATTAAAGCATATTCCCAAAACATCTTTGACACTGAATCATGAGTGTCATGGATATTTTTCAGGGCCTCTTGGATCTTCTGTTCATCCATCTTCAATGACCCTGCAAGAAGATGAGGTTCTTGTAGATGTTCCTCCTCTTCATTTTCCATCACCGGATCAATTTCATGTAGTGCACTCGAGGTTTTGAAATCTGATCCATATGTTGTTTCTGCAATATATTCATATTTTAAGTCCTCAAAAACATAATTTGGGCTGCAACTTAAGTGCTCATTCATCCTTGGTGCACCAAAAATATATTCTCTCAAAGTTTCATCCTTCATACTACATTCATTTTTGACACCAGAATTCTGAACCTCGTCACTAGGGGGCTCAACCATTCTGAAATATTCATTGGAATTGGCTGCCATATCAGACTCACAAAATGACATATAAAAATAAGAATTTACTAACTCACCATGTGTTATGTTCTCCTCCTTATGTGGTGGAATCATGATGGCTTGTTCACCCACCCATTTCTCTGCTTCACACCCTACTGAGATGTGCTCAATTTTTTCTCCCTTGTGAGGCTAGAGGGGTGACTATAAATATGAATTGTGTTTCTATTTTGGATCAGATCCGAAATTTATCTCACCATCATCAATCTGCCCCATCTCTTCTGCACTTATCTTGAAATCAACTACAAAGAAATTTTGAGTCATTTCACCTTCCACATTACCAACAACTAGATGTTGGACTGTTAGATCTTTAGTTGTGCATGGATATTCTCCATCTCCTTCTGATGAAGGATTTGGTGACTCATCACCCTCATGTATGCTGAAAATAGGCTGATCTCTCTTTAGGGAAAACCCAAATAATCTCTCAAATAAACCATGTACAGATGGCTCTAATGAATCTTCACTTTTGGTCCTCTTTTCTTCCCCTTTACTTTGAGAGGTGGAATGACTTAGTTCCTTTATTGATGGATTATTGGTATTCAAGGAACCTAAATGTGTTAATGTTTTTGAAAACAGAGACTCTCCATATTTATTTCCTTCAGGCTAAGAGACACTACTACTCCCTTTTCCATGTTAGCTTGCCAACTGCTTCGCAAGGAATTCTCTAGTCTCTTGATCTGACTGAATGATGCTTTGGGATACATATGTCAGCCCTTTCAACATTATTTGCATCAAAATTCTTAAATATTCTTGATCATCCATTTTTTAATTCTCTTCTTCATACAACTCAAATTCTAAATCTCCCATGAATGGAACTAATTCCACAACTGCAAATTTAAGCTATTACTAAGCTACTTTTCCACTGAGAGTTACTTTCCACAGGCTGAGCCAAGGAAAGTGCTCTGATACGACTATAATTTCCTAAGTCCGGTGTGCAGACCTGAACACTTTAATTCTGTAATTTTACTTAAACAATTCTGAAATTTTAATTGGTTCACACAGAGCCTTCTCGGATTGGGAAAAACAAGGGTTTCTTCTGGGAAATTTTGCAGAGGACAAGAGTGATTAGTGGGAAGAAAAAAGAGAGATGTTAGACATGGAATTTCCTCTCCCATAACACATTTATATCTGGTACCATTTAGGTTTTTAGAGTCTGCACCGCGGAAACCTACTACCACGCTTATGGGCAACAAAACCGTGAAACTAAGGAGAGTAGTTCGGTCTATTTCAACCAGAGGCTTCAGGAAAATTGCAGAGGTTTATTCCAGAATTAATGTAACATAAAAAAGGTATTTATATAGTTTTCTGAGGTTCTATAAATTTTAAGGTGTTTTGGGTGAATTTGGGGATTTATGGCAATTTTGGTCAAGAGAAACCCTGCGCAGAGGAGTATGAAAAAGGGTGGTACGAACCAAAGAAAAAAGGGTTATTTATATTGATATGAGTAGGTAGGCCTGTTACTGACCCATAGGAATTGAAAAATATCATTTTGATTTTACAGAACTTGTTTTACATCAGTTTTAGTAAAACTAGTTATTTTCCAATGCAAATCTAGACTAGGTTGAGTTAAAATGAATAAATGTCAGCCATTTCGAATCATATTGGAATAAAAATTGCAGAGAATGTTTATGATATCATATTACATCCAATAAAATCTAAATTACTATCATAAATTAACTATAACACTCTCTTCAACATTGTGCATCATTACAATGTATTTTATTGACATAATACAAGGAAGGGCATGGAGGTTTGAACCCTTAGATATTGAAAACTCTTGGACCTATTAATGAAATATGATGTATATTAATGGATAGTTTTAGGCTTCTAATAATTCATGAATCAACTCATAGGGGCTGCTCCATAGCTCTAATGTAACCTGCAATGAGAAGGGGAGAAGAGGGGAAGAGGAGAGAGAGAATGAGAACCTTGGGGTGCATCTCCCAAGAGCCTGAGGCACAACACTCAGAAAGGAATCCTTAGCTTCATAAAAATCAGCATAATAAACATCCAAACTGGGAAATGGAGCTCCAATTGTCTTTAAATAAACTTGTGTGACTTGTTGAGCAAGTCAATAACTTGTTAAGCAAGTTACCACTTGCTAAACCCTAACCCTAGACACAAATTCGCCCTCCTTGAGTAAACTAGCATGTGTAAGTCAATAAATATGTTTTCCTTTCATCCACCTTCATCCAATTTGGAAACTTTTCTTTCCTTGAACCATAGTTGCTATTTTTCCTTATGATAGCTTTTCTTGGCTTTCCTATTTTTATGACTTAACTCCAAAAAGGAAATTGCACCCTCCTTTCTCAATTGTTGCCTCTTTTGTATTTGACTACTTTTGTCATATATTTTTGCACTTTCCCTTTTCCTTTCTGGTCGATTTTGTCATACAGTTTCTAATTTTCCCTTGGCAAGTTGGCTTGCCCAAGTGGCCCTCCTGTTAATGGAAACTTATTTTCCACCTTATTAATTGCATAATAATATTTAATGACAATTAATATTCCAAGTACATGCCTCCTAAGTGACATTTAAAAAAAATATTTTGGGTTAATTTATTTAATGCATCTTTTGACCCCCTTGGGACTAGGCAATTTCAACACTCCTAGCGATCAAAATGTGGGGATATGACATATAGGGTCAGGTCAATTCCCTTCTGCCACAAACCTGTAATGTCTGAGATCAGGTCCATTGTCACCTCGTATGGTTTGTTTAGCCAAAGGTAGCCACCATGGAAGCACACAAGAAGCCACTTAGGATACATGCTGATTGGTCCAGAGTAGCCAAAGTGGGGCATAAGGAGCAGGTTTAATATACTAGACTGCTCCAATCTACGCACATACTCTAGTGCAGACACAACGTATGCCTCTGGTGGCTAGCTGACTTTTAATTCCATGAATTGATCTCTGGAGATGTCTAGCTTCAGAGTGTCATAGTCTTCAAACTTTAATACCTGAATCTTGGAAAAGATGGAATCCTGGGGTTTTGGGTCATCCTGGGGTTTTGTGATGCCCTCTAGAATAGTGGGTTCTTCTAGTAGCTCTAGAATGTTCACCGTTACTACTACGGCACCAGGATTCCTAGGCGATACATAGGGTGGCAGTTAGTTCTTTTCCTCTTCAGTGAGCTCTGCTTTTGGTGATGATGGCCGAACTGGGTCGAATCTACGAGCTCTAGGTATTTTTTCCCCAGCACCAGAGGAACTTGGGGGGTCAGTATTCAAGGATTGCATAGGGAGAAACACTTGTGCTCCCACTGGTTGCACTAACGGTTGGGAGGTAGTTACCCGTGGGAGCTGACTTCCTTCTCATGATGGATGTGGCAGACTTTGTAGAAGTTTTTTGACGATCCTTGAATTTGGTACTACCTTCAAATTTTCCTGAGTCTTCTTCATATTCTTGGGAGTCCCAACTGGTTCATGGTGTCCTTACTAGAGTGCTCACTATGGCTGGAATATGTTACTGAGTAAAGTATTTGGCTTTAAAGGATGGCTCTGTCTGTGCAGCAGGCTCGGCTCTTTGTATTGCTGGTTCGTTAAAAGAATGTAGAAGTTTACGATGGAAGACAAGGATGGCTTATAGGTGATGAGTCTTTAAGCTGACTGGATGGAGTGAAGGACCCTCTAGCGGATCACATGGGTTTGTCCTTTGCACACTTAAGCTCCATTATGCATTTGTCAGGGTAGTTAAGACACTCTACTATATGGGACCAAACCATCCACCACCTTTTTCCTTAGGCCCGTCGCTTTAATGCTACTGAACGTTTAGTGGTGCCAGATCTTTTTCAAATTTCCACTACCATTACTAACTGTCAGTTCCTGCCAGTTGTTTGTCACTTTTGGCTAGATGTCTTGTGAAAAATCTGTCACTTTTGTTTGTTTGTTTGGTGCATCATGGCTTTATGGGACCGTGTCACAGTCGTCGCAATAGGGTTTTAATCAACTACCATTGATCATGCCCACTACTGGTGTTCCATCTAGCTTATGTAGTTTTACTACGCTTGTTTCAGTAATATGTGCAACTATGTATGGACCTAACCAATGTGTTTTGAGCTTACCTGGATGCTTAAGAAACTTACTATCATACATCAGAACAAGTCCACCAACCTTGAACTACTTTGTTGTGATGTGGCAGTCATGCCATGCTTTCTGTCACTACTTTTCCACATTTTGATGGAAGCCTACAATGAAACTGTCTTCTTCCATTTGAACCAGCTGCGCCAGCCTCTCTTCTTCAGTGCCGGTATCTTTCATCTCCGTTATCGAAGCAATTCGTAGGGTCAGGAAAATATACTCCATGGGCATGACTGCTTCTTGTCCATAGACTAAACGGAAAGGGGTGTATCCAGTTAGTCATTTGCATGTTGTTCTATAGGCCCATAATACTCCTAAGAATTTTTGGTCCCAATCATCTCTGCGCACATTGCATACTTTGGTCAACGCATTCTCAAGTACCTTGTTGAATGCCTCGACAGTTCCATTTGCTTGAGAATGGTAGGGTGTTTTTTTCTTGTGTTGGATTTGGAATTCTACAGTCAATTCAACAATTAGCTTATTTACAAAATGTGCACCTTGGTCACTGATTAATATTTTGGGACAACCAAATCTTGTGACGATGTTCTCAAAGAGGAAGTGGGCTGTAGTTGTAGCAGTACAATCTTTTATAGGTGCGACCTCTGCCCATGTTGTTAAGTAATCTATGG
This sequence comes from Pseudotsuga menziesii, assembly GCA_001517045.1. Taxonomy (NCBI): domain Eukaryota; kingdom Viridiplantae; phylum Streptophyta; class Pinopsida; order Pinales; family Pinaceae; genus Pseudotsuga; species Pseudotsuga menziesii. The sequence continues at coordinate 146,692 of LPNX010590969.1, read as the reverse complement.
CAGTGATGATATAACATGCACCAGTTCTTTTTCTCGGTGGAATGATAGGGCCAACAAAATCCACTGGCCATTTATCAAAGGCTTGCAGTGTAATTTATGGTGCAAGCAAAATTTCCTCACGTCACGATGGTTTCCCCGTTCTTTGACACTTATCATAATTACGACAGTATTTTCTTGTTTCCATATGTACTGTTGGCCACCAGAGTTCAGCTTGCAAAATCTTGTGCACTGTTGCTTTCCTAGCATAGTGTCCTCTTGAGACACCTGCATGTGCTTCTGCCATTAGCCATTGTCTTTCATGTTCAAAGACACATCATCACAGTATTTCATCTGGTCCCAACTTATAGAGTTTTCCTGCTATTAGCGTGTAGTTTGAGGCCTTGACAACTAGCTGGTTCTTTTTCCATATCAAATAATCTTCAGGTGCATACCCTGTATTAAGTAAGTTTATAATCGCATCAAATTCTTTATCAACAACATCTATAGCAAATAGCTTTGCATTCGGTAAATTTTCCTCTAGGATGGTGGGTTCCTCCCCACTTTCAATTCGTGATAAGTGGTCAGGCCGAACATTTAGTTGTCCTGGATTCACAATGACTTCAAAGTCAAATTATTGAAATAGGAGGAGCCACTGGCAGATTCACCCCCCTGCCCCCCAACACTGGCTTATTGATCAGGTATTTAAGTGCAGAATGATTAGTGAACATTTTGAAGTGTCCACCCAATAGATAATGTCTAGATTTTTGTAGCGCATAGACCATTGCAAGCCCTTCTCTTTTAGTTCTGGTATAATTTTTCTCTGTTGTTGATAGTTTCCTACTGGAAAATGCGATCGGGTGGTCAATTGTGCCATCTGCTAGTTGGGTTAACACTATGCCAAGTGCAATTGATGAGGCATCAACATGTACATGGAATTCTTTTTTCCAATCTGGAAATATTAATATTGGTGCAGGCCATTTTACCCTTTAGTTTATCTAGACTCTTATGGCAGTTTTCATTCCATTCGAACTTGGCATATTTTTTTAACAGCTTCTCCATTGGGGCAGTTATCTCTGCATACCCTCTGATGAATTTCCTATAATACCCAGTGTGTCCCAATGTAGACTTGAGTTGCATGACTGATGTGTGTGGAGGCAAGTCTAGGATAATTTCTACCTTCGTGGGGTCAACCAAGATTCCATTGCGACATACTACACGGCTTAGCAGTACACCGAAAGGTGCACAGAAGATACATTTTCTCAAGTTCAAGTCAATTTGGTACTGGTGACAACTCTCCAGCATCATGCGCAAATTTTCAATATGGTCTCGTACCAGACCAAAGACCATCTAGTCATCAAAGTATACTTCAAGAAAATTATTATTGAAATCTTTGAAAGCAGATACTACGATTCTAGAAAAAATAGCAGGGGCATTTTTAAGGCCAAAGGGCATTACAGTGTATTGGTAGCATCCCCATTCTATTACAAAGGTTGTCTTGTGTTGATCTTCTTGTGCAATTCGGACCTGATGGTATCTTGAGAACCCGTCTATGAATGTGTACATTTCCTTTCCACCAATGCTTTCCAAAACCTCATCCGTGAAGGGTGTAGGAAATGGATCATGCAATCAGGCATCATTTAGTTTTCTTAGGTCGACACAGATTTTGACTTCACCTGTTTCCTTTTTGTCCTAGATGACTAATGGGATTATCCATTCCAATTCTTCAACTAGTTCAATAATTCCTTCCTCCAACATGTGATCCAGTTCTGCTTTTACTTTCTCCTAATAATGTGGGTTTAATCTGTATGGTCGTTGTTTCACTAGCCTTGCATCGCGTTTGAGTGGAATTTTCATTTCACCCAAATCTCCTACTATTCCATTCATCTCCCTGAAATTTTTTGAGAATAGGTCCTAAAATTCATGTAATATATTGGTGATTTTGGCTACTATTTATTCATCCCAGTAGTCTCCAATGTTGGAAAATTTCGGACTGTCCTCCGATCCAATGTTAACATTTTTAACCTTTAGTGGATTAATGATCTGTTCACTAGAAATGTCGCTTCCTTCTATCTCGCGTGATCCTTCTGATTCTGGAATATTGATGTTGGTCGGTTCATCATCCAGGTCCCCAGAGAGATTATAGCATGTCATCCAATGTTGGAATGTCTCATAGCATTGGTGGGAATGCACAACACAAGGTTGAGAATACACAATCTCGAGTGGAATCTCGGCGAATATTTTTTCCTTAATAGTTTTTAGTACAATATAAACTGTAGGTTGTTCATCCACAAACTGGAATGTGTAAGTGAATTTCTGCGCAACTTCTTCCCATTCCCTTGTCTCCTAGCGCAGCTCCGTAGATGCATACCAGCCTCATGGTGATGTCTCAAGAGTATGGATGAAATGATGAACCCATTCCTTGTGAGGGTAGTTTGAGAATGCTATGGAACATTGTTCCAAGTGTTCGACAAGATTGGATAACGTTGTATATCTTTGGGTTAGAGTTGTAATTTCTTCTGCAAACCTTACTTGTAGTAGCCTTCTTCATTGTGGCCATTCAGTTATGGTGCTCTTGTGTGTACCCCACCATCGTTCAGGCGTATCTTTTAATGCAAAGTATAGTGTAGATAGTCGCTGTGGTTTTGTTACCAATCCTTCAAATTTAGTCCAGAATGCTGCCAAGTTAGAAGTCCTTCATATGTGGGTAGTGGGTGCGACTAAGTTCCTACTTGTCTGACATACTTAGTTATCTTGTGTTGGTCTTCTCTGGGAAGACCCAAGTTTACTTTATTGTACCAAAAAAACCCCTAGGTCAACGGCCCTTTCAGCGACAGACTGCATAATGGCCTGAATTTTCACTCGAAGTGATCCTAGATGGGGTGGCTGAAGAATCAGGTTTCCTCAACCAGGTTCTGTAACATCCTAGGTCCTCTTGACTCTAATTAACCAGCTAAATCTCTCAGCAAGGGTTGTTTCTCTCTTCCTAGCTGACTCTTCTATGGGACTGACTCTTATCGCATCGCAGCTTCTAGTACGATGCACAAACCTTCTCTTCTGCTCAACTCTTAACCTGCGATATCTCACACCGCAGCTCCTCCGACAGTGCGATATCGCCTTTCTACACTGTGATATTTCCTACAGTAAGAATCAGTATGCTCATCAACTCTCAAGGTCCAGAATCTTCTCCTTAGGTATAGTAGCTCAGTTAACCTTCATTAGGATGTTAAAAAACTTCTCTTAAGCTCCTACAGTCTAACACGCTTAACATCAATTACGCTCAACTTGCTGAACTAAATATACAGAAGTCACTTAACACTGTAACTGTTAGTTGTCGTGAATCAAGCAATGATAAAATCATATACATAATAATCAACACATTCAACTCGCATTTAACCTTCTATGTTACTGTAAACTGAAGGATAGCATACATACATTCATTAACTGATAAGCAAAGTTCATGCAACAGATAACAGATAACAAATAAGTAGAGCACAATCACGTGAAACAGTCGCACAACACACGGATGTACGTGGTTCACTTCCAAAAAGGGAAGCTATTTCCACAGGAACTATGTTTGTATTATATATTGAGAGAGTAAACACAGTTCCGCTGCAACCTCTTATGCAACTTGAAATCTTCTGGGAAACTCCACGCACACAGCCGGGATCCCTTCTCTTAGATCTCTTCGCTTCCTATAATGCTTTCTTCTTACAATATACCCTTTCTCTCTCTCTCAATCCCTGCGGATTGTTACATTCATGCTCAAGGAGCTGGCCACTGGTTACATTAAGATAACTACAGACTTAACGATAGAACCAGAGCTCGACTCTTCCTCAATGTCTCACAATAATGACGACAACTAGTAACGACCCAAAAAAAACCCAACCCTTCATAATACAAAATACATGCTGAAATAGGTGGCCCTAAGATCTCACCATGATACAACACTATGGGCCTATCCCAACAGTAACCCAAAACCCTAACTGTGATAGTCGACCTATCTGTACTTTGAACTGCCGATTACTAGTCACACCGCAGCTTCCTGCAGTCTTCCGCGATTTCTGACGCTGATCGCGGGTATGGGCACTGCTTCCTCGGTTGCTCCCCTTCTATCCTTTGTCTTTAATACCTCAGCTCATTGCTCCTTCTCCATTTATGATGGTAGCTGAGCCCTCCTGTCATCGCTGCTGCCTTAAATGTAGTGGTTGAGCTCTCCTCTCAGCCGCTTCAAGTACTATTTCCTTTGACTTCCTTGTTTCGACCACTGTGATTTCCGTCCCGCGATCCACGGCAGGGAATGTGCTATGGCGTCATACCTTTATCGCATCACCAAAACTATCTTTCCTACAAAAATTGTCCATCTTCTACCAAAAATAGAAGCTTTTCTTGTAGCTATGGGGCCCTGCTACAACAGTATCTTTTCCTTTGTCTAATGGGTCTATCGGTGTGGTATCTGCTGGTACATTTCCTGCTATGGCATCTTCTAATTCCTTCTTCCACTATTCATCAAATTCTTTGATGACATATTATACATCCTATGCTGTCATCCTGAACAAGCCAATAACCCAGTCATCCTTTCTAAACCCTTTTAGCCTCAGATAGATTGTATGCCTGTCCACAATGAAATCAAGTCGATTGTGATACATGTCAACAACCTCTGTGTTGATCCATGGTGTCTTCTCAATGAATCGCTTCAACAACTTACAGTATTCATAGAATACTATCATATTGATCTTTTTCTTGGTTGGGCTGTTGCTTTCCCATAAGTTTGCATAGCGTGTGCCTCTACACTCTCTTCCTCGTAGCTGTGGAAACTGGGTATGGGGAATCTCTCTCCACCCGATGAATGCACATAATATAAGCAGCCATGAGAAGTGGAAGGGGTGGTTTGGCTCATCCTGCACTGCCAAACAATCTACAAGAAAAATATTTAATAAAATAAACACCAATTAAATTGTTCACCTTCTGCGACTTGCACGGCAAGGTGAATTACTGCTCCTGTGACTTCTTTCGGGTGAAATTTGGTTAACAGTCTTCCTGCAAGTAGAATGGCTGTAAATCTGAGTGTATCATCTGCTAAGGCTACGAGGACATAATCCTGACCTCCTCTCTGTAGCTTATACTTGTTAACTAGAAGCCCTGGTAGCTTAGTATCCTTGCTCTTCCCTGATATATGCGTCTGAGGGTCCTTACCACTTTTGGACAGCCCAGTGATGCGGTGTATCAAATCGACTTTCAGGTCAACCATGTTACCCAGCCAGAGGTAACCTCCATGTACACAGGAAAGTAGCACACGCACCACGGCATTAACCTCTATACCTCGTCCAAAATGTGGTACTTTCAACAAATTGAGCAAGCCTGACTACTCAAGAATCTGGACATGTTCCATAGGAACAAACCCATCTGCACCGGTCCTCAGGTTCCTCTGAATGATAAGATACTGATTCAGCTGAAACTGAGGATATGTCTTACTATCTCCAAGTTTATAGTCTATAAATTTGAGAGCAGGGACATATCCTAACAGTTCTCCATCTTCCTTTACACGAGGATCAATCGATGGTAGCGGAATAGGAAACTTATCACCCTTGGGAATGGTTACCTCTGGTGCGTCCTCGACTCATGGCACAATGTACACTATTGCCATATGAACTTCTTCTTCATGCTATGAGCTGGACTCTTCTACTACTTGAGCTTGAGTCTTCATCCTTGGAATCTGCCTGACCTGTGGTGCACCTAATTTCACAACCCTGGGCAGCATCGTCCTAGCAGACTCGAGGCCACCACGCTTGAATCATCGCACGATGTCTTCTAAAGGTTCCTTCTCAGACATAAACCTCCTGGTACGATACTCTAGACTGGTAATAGCTGTGAAAATGGGGAAACCAGCACTCTGTAACTGGAGTATCTCTGCACAGGGAAAACTCTACAAATTGCTCTATAACTCTCAGAAATTGCAAAAGTAACCCTTCTTTTTGAATGATCTGTGTATTTGTAATGAAGGAAATAATATCTGAAGCAACGGTCACTTAGGCTGGACCCGTTGGCGGCATTTATTGCATGGAAAAGACAACACCCGACGCCCTGCTCTTCATTAATTGTTGGAAATCCATTCAAATCTCCCTCGAAAATTGTGTGCAAGTTCCGGTCTCGACCAAGATTTACCAAATCTAGGACAATTGTTGTACTGTTTCCAAATCTAGGGCAACATATACCTATCCTATCTAGATTAATTTCTTGTCAGAAGGTGAAGTGACTGGCCCTCTTTCCCTTTCAAAATTGTCTTTGCAGCACGGGGAACATCGCCTCGCTACGATGTCACACCGCATCGTCCTGGACCAAAAAGTTGGCGTGAAACTCTACAACGTTCCAAAAACTCCGCAATCGTCTTATGACTTGTGCAAAATAAACTTTCCTGCTGCGATTCCTCCTACTTAGAAATTTTTCACCTGGTGTAGACTAGTTATGGGTGCGATGCCTCCTTTCAACTACACTGGACATCTGCACCATTTAGTTCTATGAGTTAGGGTTTGGAGGTGGAGTGGCTATCACTATAAATCTTAAGCCTACTACCATTAATCAAAGTAGGAACAAGTTCCCCATTCAGTTTACTGAGCTGAACGGCACCTCCTTCTATAACTTGCTGAATATGATATGGCCCCAACCAATGTGTCTTGAACTTCCCTGGAAACTTAACAAACTTGCTATCATAAAGGAGCACTAGGACTCCTGTCTGAAAAATATTGCTCTTGATGTGCTTGTCATGCCAAGTTTTTTCTCGTGCCTTCTGTACTTTTTGATGAAATCCTGCGATGAATCTATCTTCTTCTAAGGAAAGCAGCTGCGCTAATCTTTCATTCATCATATCTATATCAGCCATCTCGATAATTTGAGCAATTCTTAAACTGGGAATAATATATTCCATAGGCATAACAGCCTCTTGTCCATACACCAAGCTGAAAGGTGTGTGTCCTGTAAGTTTCTTGCATGTAGTCCTATAAGCCCATAATATAACATTAACCCTAAGGTCCCAATCATCTCTTTGGTTGTTATAGATCTTAGTAAGAGCATTTTCTAGAATCTTGTTAAAAACCTCCACCGCACCATTAGCTTGTGGGTGGTAGGGAGTGCTCTTATGGTGTTGTATCTGGAATTCCTCTGTCAAGGCCTCAATAGTGCGATTCAGAAAGTGTGTACCTTGATCACTCATCAAAACTGCTGGATATCCAAAACTACTTATGATGTTTTCAAAAATGAACTGTGCAGCTGTAGCAGCATCACAATTCCTTACTACTTTGGCCTCTTCCCACATGGTGAGGTATTCTGTTCCTGTGATGATGTATCTCGCACTAGTTCATTTCCCTGGTGGGTTAATAGGACCCATGAAATATATATCCCACTTGTCAAATGCCCGCAGCGTAATCTATGGTCGCAACGACATTTCATCTCTCCTCGAAGGTTTTCCTACCCTCTGGAAGATATCACAGCATCTACAAAACTCCTTAGTTTCTTTATACAAAGTAGGCCAACATAATCCTGCAGCTAGAATTTTTTGAGCAGTCGGCTTTCCTGCAAAATGACCTCCTGCGGTACCTGGATGTGCTTCTCTGATAATGGCCTCTTTCTCGTGCGGCATAACGCATCTGCGTAAGACTTCATCTGGACCTAACTTGTATAAATGTCATGCGATCAAAGTGAAATATGCTGCTTTAACAACTAACTATTTCTTTTGCTGCTTAGTAAACTCAACTGGTGCCCACCCTGTAGTGAGAAAGTGAATGATATCTGTGTAAAACTCATATGCGATCTGGATAGAAAACAATTGCGCATCTGGCAAATTATCCTCTAAATTACTTGGTTCTTCTCCTGAGTCTATCCGTGACAGATGATCAGTTCAGGAATATAATCTCCCTGGTTTTACAATAATTTCAAAATCATACTCCTGAAATAGGAGTAACCATCTGTAGATCCTTCCCCCTAACACTGGCTTATTGACCAAGTACTTTAAAGCAGAATGGTCAGTGAACATCTTGAATGGGGCACCCAATAGGTAGTGCCTGAACTTCTGTAGAGCATACACCATAGATAATCCTTCTCTTTCTGTAGTGGTGTAGTTCTTTTCTGCGGTAGATAACTTTCTGCTTGAGTACGTGATAGGGTGATCGATGCCCCCTTCTCCTGGCTGTGTTAAGACAATCCCTAGTGCGATGCCAGATGGATCCACATGTACATGAAATGGCTTGTTCCAATCTGGAAATATTAAGATGGGCGCTGTAACCATGTTCTCTTTAAGAGTGTCTAAAATTTGCTGGAATTCCTCATTCCATAGGAATTTCACTTCTTTCTTTAACAACTTTTCCATAGGCGTTGTGATCGTTGCATAGCCTTTGATGAATTTTCTATAATACCCTGTATGACCAAGCACTGTCCTCAATTTCTTAACTAAGTTGGGTGCTGGAAGATTTACAATGATGGCAATCTTTGCAGGATCTACCATCAAGCCTTGTCTGCAAACAGTATGACCCAACAAAATACCAAATGGTGCACAGAATATACATTTCTTCAAGTTAAGAGAAATATGATATTGCCTACATTTCTCTAACATGAGCCTTAAATCTCCTATATGCTTTTTGATTAATCCAAATACAGTCCAATCATCAAAATAGACTTTTAAGAATTTATGGATGTATTCCTTAAAGACAACAACTACTACTCTAGAAAAAATAGCTGGTGCATTTTTAAGACCAAAGGGCATTACCATATACTAGAATGAGCCCCATTGTGTCGCAAAGGTGGTCTTATGTCGATCCGCTGGATGGATTCTTATCTGGTGATAGCCTGAAAAGCCATCAGTGAATGATTAGATCTCCTGTCCTCCCACATTGTCTAAAACTTCATCAGTAAAAGGTGTCAGAAATGGGTCATGAAGCGATGCTTCGTTGAGTTTGCGCAAATCAACACAAATCCTGATTTCTCCTTTAGTTTTCTTTTCCTGCACAACCATGGGACTAACCCATTCGCTCTCTTCTACTAGCTCAATGATGCCTACTGCTAGCATCTTAACAATCTCATCCTTAACTTTTTCTTTATAACGAGGATTTAATCTGTATGGATGCTGCTTAACTAGCCTAGAATCCTGTTTCAAAGGTATCCTCATGACTTCCAAATCTCCTACTATTCCCTTCATCTCTATAAACTTAGTGGAAAATAAGTCTTGATATTCATGTAACAAATCTGCGATGTGTCCTACCATTTCATCATCCCAATAGTCTCCAATAGAGGCAAACTTGGGTTCTGTTTCTGTGCCAATATTGATATTTTTAATCTTAATAGGCTCTGTGACAGCTGGAATCTGTAGCTTTGGTCCATCCACTTCGTGAGTCCCTTTTGACTCTAGAATGTTGATACTGTGAGGATTCTCATCGTCATCAGCTGGCTCTTCTGTGAAGTTGTAACACTCTGGCGCATATTCTAACTGGATGTCCCAATTAGGCTGAGCATACACTGGTAGGGTACAATCATCAAATATCTTAGTCTCTATAATATTTAGAACCTGCTCAATGCTTGGGTTCTCAGATTCAAAAGTGAAAGTGAGTACAAAGCTGTCTATCATAACTGGCCATGTAATCGTTCCTCTGCGTAACTCTGTCTCAGTGTACTAGTTCCTTGGGACTGTGTCTAAAGTGTGAATGAATAGGTGAACCCATTCATCTTCGGGAATGTCCGACCAATTCTGTTCACAAAACTTAATATGTGACCTGGGGTCACTTTCTCCTGTATATTTTTGCTATAAACGCTCCTTGTCATTAGAGAATCTGATCACCATCAATCTCTTAAAATCATCCCATGACGCGATGTTTTCTTTATGTGCATGCCACCATCTTGCAGGTGTGGCTTTTACTGGAAGGTCAATAGCTGCCATCCTCTGCTCATGAGGTATTTCCTACTCAAACTGCTGTAAAAAGTCATTGACATCTACTAAGCCATCAAACGACAGAATATCCTTAATCTCTGTTCCAATCCATCGCAATGACTTAGTCATAAATGCCCATCTGCGAGCTGAAACTTCATAAAGTCTATTCTTCCAATTTTCTAAACCAACATCCGAATCCAATGCGCATGAGCTATCGCATCACCAACTAATATTTCCTTCAGTGATGGGATTGATATAATCACTCTGGTTAGCAGTCATCTAATAGAGGCTTTCCATATTATGCACCTCTTCCTCTACTCTGATAGGTTCAATGTATCGAGGACCCTAAAAAGGATCCAATGGTGCGATGAATTGAATCTGTTTATCCTCAAAGGTCATTTGTCTTTTCTTCAAATTGATAACAAACATGTTATAAATTTCCCAATCAATACCTAATAAAGCTAGATATGGTTTGCTATCACCAATAATTTCTATGACTTCAAAATCTGCAAAGCTGTGAACTCCATCAATATCAACTGGTACTTGCAATAATCGACCCAGTGGCGATACCCTCTGCTGATTGGCTAATCGTAGATGGATAGGTGATCTGGCTAACTTAGGGCTACCCATCTATTCCCATGTCTGCTTAGTAAGAACATTTACCTCTGATCCTAAATTTAGGATTACCTCATCCATTTCAAACTCTCCAATTTTTGCTGCGAGTCTCATTTCTCTTCTTGTTCTTGTATGGCCCATAATATTATGAACAGCACGCTGCATACTGCTCATGGAAGAAGACTACAGATACTGATATATGATGTGTTGAAGCTCTCCTACGACTTTCTCATTTCTTACGAGTTTCAAGCAGCTCCACAAGAAGGATTGTACACTTCCTGTCAACTCATCCTCTTCGCACCTTCCAAATGTGGTACCCTACGATATCTGCACAGGACTAACGCCACAAGGCTTCTACTGCGGTATGCCCCTAAAAGGCAATATCTGCGATCCTGATGGTGTAGGGTCAGTAAAAAAAGTTTTAGCTTGCTGAAATGTTTCTTTGTTCTTCTGCAGGTCAAGTGGTGTAGATTTATCAGTGGCTTTGCGCACCCACTTCAGACCTGTATTATTTTCGGCATCCTGTGATGTCCTACTAGTAGAAGCATCACTACGAGTCACAACATTGACTCTTGGTTCTGGTTCTTTCTACTCTACAGCAATAAGCTGAATATTCTGGTTTACTGCTGGCTTAGGATCATTAATATTGGCTATAAAAATAGGACATTCTTCTATAGTATGATCATAGGAATTGCAATACTTACATGTTGTAGCAGGGTTCTGACAATCTCTAGCATAATGTCCTATGGCTCCATAGTTGTAACAAACAATCGGTCCACGGCCGTGGCCAAAGCCTCCACCACGGCCTCATCCTCTGAATCCTCCACCACGGCCATCATGAGTCGGTTCATGCTGTGGACCTGCTGCTGGTCCTGGTGTCTCTGACTGGACTCTGTAGAAGTCATGTTTTCTCTCTATCATGAGATCATAAGCTCTGCAATTATTTTCAGCATGTCCTACTGACTTACAGAAGTTACAGTATAAATTCTTAGGAGTTTGTACATACTTCTGAAGTAAAGGGAATTCATGTCGCCTATGTCCTCTTGTTCTACAGATTTCACACCATGGCCCTTGATTCTGTACTAAGGGGTTAGGAGCCCCACTTGCTATATACTCAACAAATACTGGACAGTTATCTTTAGTATGGCCATGTCCTTTACACTTTGTACACCATAATTCTTGTTCAGCCTCTTTTCCTTTCTTAATCTCATGTAGCTGTAAAGTGAGATTGGCTAACTGATTTTGTAAGTTTGTCATACCTGCAATAGTCTCAGCTAAAGGGGAAGCCTCTAGTTTCATTGCCATCTCCAATGCTTCATCCTGTGTATGGAGTTTATGTTGCACTAGTGGAAGTCTAATATGATGGAGCAGTGCTGTGATGAACCATTCCTTATGTTGCTCTGGTGAAAACTCAAAACTAACTTGGTCTATAAGAGCTTTAAATTTTTGATCGAAATCCCATACTGACTCTGTGGGTAACTGTTTAATGTCTTTAAGTTCTGTGATACATTGTGACTCAGACTTGGGTTTCTTAAATTCCTTAATCATTGCGGTCCTGACCTCTATGAGTGTTCTTTTCTGCGCTGATGTATACTTCATATACCATGTTAAATCTCTTTCTCTAAGTGTAGTGGCCAACTGAACAAGCTTAGTATTGTCATCCTAGATCTGTTTAATGATCCATACAGCTTCACATAGGAACCAATGATGTTCTAGGTCTTCTGCCCCTGTACCCCTAAAGGTAGGTAATTTCATGTCATCCCCCATTCTGTTTATACGAGGTGGATTCTGATTTGCTGTATTACTACCACTTGGTGGTGTAAATGTAGGTGGTGTAGAGGTAGTATGTACTGTGTGTGAACTACTAGATGGAGTTCCTGCAGGATTATTTTGAGTCTCGGTTTGTTTCTGTGGGGTGTAAGGGTGGTAAGGGATACCCCTTGCTGGTCTTTCTCTATTACTTTGACTCTGTTCTCTAGTACTGTCTAAACTGTCTTCAAAGAAGGAAGATTTGAAATCTACTTTATATCTCTTACTGCTACGTGTACATCCAATTTCTTCAGAATCACTCTCAAACTCTTGTGACATTACACTTACTTAACTTATTCATCTAAGAATATATACAGTACTCCTTTTTCATATAATAACATCTTAAGGGACAAATTTAAAGAGTTCAAGTACTGACCACGATATCCCTTGAAGAAGTACCTCTCTGCTTCGCTGAAACTCTTTCTTTGATCAACTGCAAAATCCGTAATGAAACCTTCTAGCAAACTCACAAGCCATAAGTCTACTGCCCACGAAATGGGATTATCTACACTCTTCATGGTATGAATCAGCTCCGGTGTCTAGACAAGGTTCCTTTTCTTCTTGAATACATGCTTATCATTTAACTTTGACCACCAATCGTACAACTCATTTGCATAGGTCACAAAAAATATCTCATGCAGGTCTGTGAATATATGCTTCTGTAGCCAATCCTCTGTACTCAATCTAGGACTCTTGTTTTCTTTCTCAGCAAATTCTCTTTCCTTAGACTCAACCCACTGGTTAATTTCTTCTTTAGTAGGATGCCAATAGAACATCAGCTCTTCAATTTGTTCAAAACCGGCGATGGAACCATTTGTTGGTCTTCTCTAGGAAGACTGGGGTTTACTTTATTGTACCAACAAAACCCCTAGCTCACTAGCCCTTTTGGTGATAGACCGCAGAACTTCCTGAAGTCTCACCTGAAGTGATCCTAGATGGGGTGGCTGAAGAATCAAGTTTCCTCAACCAGTTTATGTAACATCCTAGGTCCTCTTGACTCTAATTAACCAGCTAAATCTCTTAGCAAGGGTTGTTTCTCTCTTCCTAGCTGACTCTGATATGGGACTGAATCTTATCGCATCTTATCTTCTAGTACGATGCGCAAACCTTCTCTTCTGCTCAACTCTTAACCTGCGATATCTCACACTGCAGCTCCTCTGACAATGCGATATCACCTTTCTACGCTGTGATATTTCCTACAGTAAGACTCAGTATGCTCATCAATTCTCAAGGTCCAGAAGCTTCTCCCTAGGTATAGTAGCTTATTTAACCTTCATTAGGATGGTGAACAACTTCTCTTAAGCTCCTACAGTCTAACACGCTTAACATCAATTACACTCAACTTGCTAAACTAAATATACAGAAGTCACTTAACACTGTAACTGTTAGCTGTCGTGAATCAAGCACCGATAAACTCATATACAGAATACTCAACACATTCAACTCACATTTAACCTTCTATGTTACTATAAACTAAAGGATAGCATACATACATTCATTAACTGATAAGCAAAGTTCATGCAACGGATAACAGATAACAAATAATTAGAGCACAATCACATGAAATAGTCGCACAACACACAGATGTACGTGGTTCACTTCCAGGAGGAAAGCTATGTACACAGGAACTGTGTTTGTATTATATCTTGAGAGAGTAAACACATTTCCACTGAAACCTCTTATGCAGCTTGAGATCTTCTGGGAAACTCCACACACACAGCCGGGAGCCCTTCTCTTAGATCTCTTCTCTTTCTATAATGCTTTCTTCTTACAATATACCCTTTCTCTCTCTCAATCCCTGTGGGTTGTTACATTCATGCTCAAGGAGCCGGCCACTAGTTACAGTAAGATAACTACAGAATTAATGACAGAACCAGAGCTCAACTCTTCCTCAATGTCTCACAATACTGATGACAACTAGTAACGACCCAAAAAAAACCCAACCCTTCATAATACAAAATACATGCTTAAATAGGTGGCCCAAAGGTCTCACCATGATACAACACTGTCGGCCTATCCCAACAGTAACCCAAAACCATAACTATGACAGTCGTCCTATCTGTACTTTGAACTGCCGCTTACTGGTCACATCGCAGCTTCCTGCAGTCTTCCGCGATTTCTGGCGCTGATCGCGGGTATGGGCACTGCTTCCTTGGTTGCTCCCCTTCTATCCTTTATCTTTAATACCTCGACCCATTGCTCCTTCTCCATTTATGAGGGTAGCTAAGCCCTCCTGTCGTCGACGTTTCCTTAAATGCAGTGGTTGTGCTCTCCTCTCAGGCGCTTCAAGTACTCTTTCCTTTGACTTCCTTGTTCCAACCACCGCGATTTCTGGCCCGCGATCCACGGCGGGGAATGCGCTATGGCGTCATACCTTTATCGCATCGCCAAAACTGTATTTCCTCCAAAAATTGTCCATCTTCTACCAAAAATAGCATCTTTTCCTGTAGCTACGGGGCCCTGCTCCAAAATCTTGGCACATTTTCTCGATGAGACTTCATGCAATCGGTTCTGCCACTTATCTAATTCCTCTCCTGAATATGATGTACATGAACTATCACATTTCCAACTTAGGTTACCATCTACAGTAGGATTAATATAGTCTTCATGAAGGGTGGCTATGTTGTAGATGGTGTCAAGGTGGTCACCATGCCCTTCATTGAATACTGGTTCAACATACCTCAGTCCTTCTAGCAGGTCAAGGGGTGCAATGACCCACATCTCACCATCTTCAAATGATAGGATCCTTCTTTTGAAATTTATGATTGTTTGGTTTTCCATTCCCTAATCAATCCCAAGCAATGTAGGGTATGGGGTTGTATCGTCTACTATGTCAATGACTTTGAAGTATGCAAAAGTGCTAATCCTTCAATATCCACTGGAACTTGACCCAGCCTTCCAACAAGGATGACCTTCGATTGATTTGCAAGCGTTAATTGAATGGGGGACCATTCTAAGGGTGGCTTGCACATTATTTCCCATGTTTGGCATGTTAAAATGTTGACATCAGATCCCAGGTCGAGGATGATATAGTCCATATCATAATCACCACATTGCGCGATCATCTTGAGTTCGCGTCCTGTCTTGAGCTTGGTCTTGATACTGTTAACCTTACTTGGTGGAGGGTCTCCCTCCAAAAGTGTCTTGATGAGTTCTTCCATTTCTACAATTGCTTCCTTATCCTTCATTAGGACTAAACAACTTGACAAGAAAGGTTTAAGTTTACTAACCTCATCTGCAGTTTTTTCCGTACTTCGTTGTTCAAATATCTTCTGGAATATTTCAAGCATATCTTTCACTTGGCACGAGGTAGATTGTTTTTATGCACCAATGAAATCTTGTTATACCTAAATCCTATCACCATCATGTGATGAGACTCTTATCTCCCATGTTTTCCCTTAATCCCAACACTTGGAGTAGAAACTTGCTCTGTTTGTCAATTCTACTTGAAAAAACCTAGCACTGCGCTTACCTTTGTTGATGTAATTGTAACTTTGGAATGTATTCACTTGTATTTCTTATGTATTGTAACCCGATGTTTATTCCATGATGTATTTGTAATGTACTTGAGTCATGTCATGCCTCGAGGTTCCTATCAGGAGTTTCTGTAATGTAAACAAGTCATGTTAACTCAAGGTGGGTAACCATCCTATTGTCTAAGGGTTAAAGTCCCCGCAGTTCTGGGGCACTAGGGTTATTAGACTCACCTAGTGAAGTCAGCCCTAGTTGGGTTTAGTCAAGTTGAGAATTAGTATAAATAGAGAGCTAGCCTCTCTATTTATCACTCACTCACTCACACTCAGTTGTAGCGCATAGCTGAAGAAGAGAAAGACACTGGGGCAAGGAAGAAAGAGGTTACTATTGTTAGGAGATCATCTTACTATTTTTGGGTTTCACTTTTGGTGTTGATTCTATATCTGAGGAAGTTGCAGGGTTTTATCCGTTTATGTTTTCCCTGAGGAAAAACATTGTGTTCATTGTCTCTTGTGTTTTATTGATGTGCTTGTTGTTCTATGAGTTAAAGATCCTAATGTTATGCTAGCTTAATGTTAAAAATCTAACATGGTATCAGAGCTAACCTAAGAAGAAGACATTGTGCAGCTGCGGAAACTAGGGCTTCCTATTTTGTGGATATTTCTCCATAGATTTTCAGCAAAAGTAGGGTGGAATAACTATCCTCCCTAGGGTGCATCTTTCTATCGAAGCAGAATCCAATTTTGAGGTTTTTCAATTTTGGACCCGACACTACTGCCGGAAATTAGGGATTTTCACAGAAGTGGAATTTTTCAGTGAGCCCAGGCCTGGATTGATCTCCTCCCCAAAATCAAAGTTAGGGATCAAATTCAAAGCATTTGGTTGGACAAAACTTTGAAAAAGAAAAACCCTAATCTGCTCCTGAACCAACACTACAGGATTTCAGCTCCAAATCCAGATCCGACATCTTGACCTGGTAAGATATAAATCTTTTGTATTTCCATTTGAGGTTCTTAGTTAAGATGTCTCATCACACCAAGCTTGATGAAAATCTTGAGGGAGATGATAAATTCCGATCCTGGAAGTATAGGATCTCCCTGGTCCTGGAAGAAAATGAGTTGGACTCCTATATCAGTGAGGAGGTTTTAGTTCCAGAGGGAAATGAGGCCAAGGCCTTACATAAGAAGAAGTTGGCTATGGAAAAGAGTGTTATAACTGATTTTACTACACATGGTGAATCACATTTTTATGGCCTTCCCTGTCCCTCTGCAGACTCCTTAGACCCCATGGACCATTTTTGTACTTTTGATGTTTCCAAGATCATCCCTAAAAACATGCAAAAATTGCCATACGTGACTTTTAAACCCTTTCTCACGTATATACATGGGTTTGACCCCTAAAACTGTGTACATCGGGATGTGTGAAAAAGGCCAAATTATTTTGGAGTTTTCCTTGATATGGATCCGACTCACTTGTCTCCTGGCCTTCCATATGCTTTGAGATCACTTGGATTAGACCTTTCATTACCCCATTGAAGATTTATATAAGGAACCCTTTGGATACATTGAAGGCATGAGGAATGGAGAGCAAGAAAACTATAGTCCATTGTTGCTAGAGCTTATACTTGATTTTGCATCCCTTTGTCCCTTGGAGCACTTTTGTGTTCTTCCCAAGCTTTCCTTTTGCTTATGAGCTTGCTATCGAGATATGGAGGATTGAAGTGGTGGAGGCCCAAGTGGGGGACTCAGTTTCTCCAATTCGCAGACGTGTCGATAGAGGTTGTTTCTATTGTAATCTCTATTTTATATCCAATAATGTGTATTTCAATGAATATTTGATCCATGGATGATTTTAAATGCTTATATGTTATTGACTATATATGCTAGAGTAGGTATAACACGATTATATATAGCATGCTTGTCTTGTTTATTGAATGTTGAGGAAGCAATTTATCAATTCAAGCTGGAGTTGGAAAGCTCAACGGGGATCTACATCAACCATCCGGAATAAGGTACAAATTGATATCCTTTAGTGTTAGATATTTGGTTTCTCTTGCATATAGGAAAGGATTGATTTCTGGAGTCAAGATATCTATTGTGGTACCCCAAGCCATAGGAATTTCTCTCAGTAACAAAGAGGATCATTGCTGATTTTATCAAGGATCACCTCATACCATAGGTGTACTCCCTCAAGACACCTAAAGCCATGTTTGATGCCCTAACCAAACTGTTTGAAGGAAATAACATCAATCGGAAGATGACTCTAAGGAACCAGTTGAAGAATGTAAAGATCCAGAATGAAAAGACCATCCAGTCATACTTAACAAGGGTCTCCCAGATCAAAGAACGGCTGGAAGCAGTAGATGAAGAAGTGGAGAATGTAGAAATTGTGATGACAGCCTTGAATGGCCTCCCTAGGCATGGGATTCTTTCATCCAAGGAATCTATTCTAGGAATAAGTTAGTCAAGTTCAATAGACTGTGGGAAGAATGTTCACAAGAAGAAGCTCGGATAGCAGCTCGAGAAGAAAAGATGGGAAGTGAAGATCAAGCTCTCACAGTACACTCCAAGAAAGGAAGAATGGAAAATCATCATCACCAAGATAAGCATTCTCATCAAAAGATCAATCTTGTAAGAAGGGATCCCTCCAAACTCAGATGTTATACATGCGATGAAATAGGACACTTTGCTAGAAATTGTCCCATGAATAAGAATGGATCCAAGAAGAAGAAGAAATCCAAAATAATACATCATGCTCACACTGCTGAGGATGATGATCCTCCCAGGAAGAGAGTAAAACAAGAATGTGAAGACTCTTCAAGTGAATATGAATATGTTCTGATCTCCGCTCTTACGGGAACTATCACTCATGGAAGAAAAGATTGGCTTATTAACAGTGGGGCTTCCAAACACATGACAGTTTTCAAGGAATCCTTTGAAAAACTATCCGAACATAATTCACCCCATAAGGTGAAACTTGGGGATGACTACCAATATCCCATAAAAGGCAGTGGTGAATCCTCCTACAAGCTAGAGTCCAGAAAGTCTATGAAAATGAAGGATTTCTTATTTGTACCTGGACTAAAGAAGAATCTTCTATCCATATTGGCACTAGATGTAAAAGGAACAAGGGTTGTATTTGTAGATGGCCAAGTCCTCATGTGGTCAAGAGGAAATACTATCGATGATGCAATAGTGATTGGAGAACAAGAAGAAGGATTATACAAATTGAAGGGCCATCTAGAACAAGCTTTGGTCCATGACATAGTAGAGCCAAATGAAATTTGGCACAGAAGGCTTGCACATGTGCATTACAGAGCACTACCACTTGCAAGCAAATTTGTTGAAGGTCTTCCAGAAATACAAGCAAAACATGAGGGGTCTACAAAGGATGTGCGAAAGGAAAGAATACAAAGAAAACATTTCCAAGTAGCTATAGCAAAGAAAAAGGAATCTTGGAAATCATCCACTTCGATGTATGCAGACCAATGTCATCAAGTTCAATAAGCGGGTATGTATACTATGTTTCTTTCATTGATGACTTTTCTAGGAAGACATGGATTTACTTCATGAAGAACAAAGATGAAGTTTTCAGCAAGTTCAAGGAATTAAAATCCTTGATCGAGAACCACACAGAAAATAATATCAAGACCTTTTGATTAGATAATGGCGGATAATTCACATCAAATGAATTCAAAGGCTTATGCAAAGAATCAGGGATTAAGAGGGACTTATCTAATCCATATAATCCATAACAGAATGGGGTTACAGAAAGGAAGAATAGAACTATTATGGAAGCTGCAAGAGCAATGCTTCATGATCAAGATATTCCTATGCATCTATGGGAAGAAGCTTCCAAAACAATGATGTATGTACAGAACCGTACTCCACACAGAGTACTCGAGAATAAGACACCTGAAGAAGTCTTTTCCAGCAAGAAACTAGAAGTCATCCATCTCAAAATATTCGGTTGTCCATTGTACATACACATTCCAAAAGAGAAGAGAATGGAACTATATCCTTCATGAAAGAAGGGTATATTTGTGGGATACTCTAAAAGCTCGAAGGCTTACAGAATATACTTCCAAGGATTCAAGAAGATCGACATTAGCAGGGATGTGACATTTGACAAAGACACAGCTTACAACAAATCCATAAAGAGACCTACTAAAGATACTGAAGAAGCAAAAGCACCCAGGATTCATGATACAACCATGAATGAATAAATTCAAGAAGAAGATCAAGAATTTGAAGAACCACAAAGACCTGTAGATCCACCTCAGGAGAAGAATCCTCACAAGAGGAAACCTACTTGGGTACAAGAAATTATCCAAGGTGCGGAAAGATATGGGGCTCTAGAAGAGAATCACAGAGAAAGAAAGAGAACCAGATCTTGCTCCGGATATGTATCTTTACTATGTGACTTTATCAATGAAGAACCTTCCAATTATGAAGAAGCGACAAAACGAAAAAAACAGAAGGATGCTATGATCGAAGAGTATCAATCGATCGTGAAGAATGATGTTTGGGATGTTGTCCCAAGACTAGAAGGGAAGTTAGTTGTAACTTCCAAATGAATCTACAAGATCAAGCATGCTGCAGATGGTAGCATAGAGAAATATAAGGCAAGATTTGTGGCTTGTGGTTTCTCATAGAAAGAAGGAATAGACTATGAAGAAACCTTTGCACCTGTAGCTAGATACACTTCCATCATATCAGTACTTTCTCTGGCTATAGTAATGAAATGGAAGATACACCAAATGGATGTCAATACTTATTTCTTGAATGGTGTAGTGGAAGAGGAAGTGTATGTAGAACAACCACTTGCTTTTGAGACACATGATAGGGAGTCTCATGTGTGCAGACTGAAGAAAGCCAAGTACGATTTGAATCAGGCACCCAGGACATGGTACGACAGAATTGACATAGTTCTATCCAGTTTGGACTTTACCAAGAGTAAAGCAAATTCCAACCTTTACTACAGGGTTGAAGATGGCAACCCAGTGATGCTACTACTATATGTAGATGATTTGTTTGTAACAGGTATGGATGGGTTGATTGCTGATACGAAGAGAAATCTTGTTGCCGAGTTCAAAATGAAGGACTTGGGTATGATGCATTATTTTCTAGGCATGGAGGTGTGGCAGAATGCAGATGGAATCTCCCTCGGACAAGGGAAGTATGCAGTAGAGATTCTGAAGAGGTTTGGGATGATGGACTGCAAGGCCATGACCACACCTATGGCATCGAACCTGAAGCTATTGAGTGATGCTTCATTAGAGACGGTTGATGCTATGATGTATTGTCAGATTATTGGGTCCTTGATGTACCTAATGAACATGAGACTAGACATTTGCTTTTCTATGAACACCTTGAGCCATTTCTTGATAGATCCGAGACATGTTCACTTGACTGCTGCATAGCATATTCTGAGGTACCTAAGGGGTACAATTGATTATGGGCTCAAGTATGAGGCGAATCAAAAAATTAACCTGGAAGGTTATGTTGATTTAGATTGGGCAAGTAGTGCCATAGATAGGAAGAGCACTTTAGGGTGTTGCTTCAGTATGGGATCAAGTGTGATCTCTTGGTTTAGTAGGAAGCAATCCTTTATGGCACTGAGTACAGCTGAAGCAGAGTATGTCGCAGCTTGTTTGGCTAGTTGTGAGGCAGTATGGATGTGGAAGATACTGTCTAATTTATTTGATCTCTAGATGGATGCTACTTGTATACATTGCGACAACTAGAGTTGCATAAAGTTGTCAGATAATCCAGTGTTCCATGACAAGTCGAAGCATATCGAGATCAAGTATCACTATATCAGGGATATGGTGCAAAGGGGAGTAGTGAAGCTCTAGTATGTTACAATGTAGGAACAAATAGCTGATGTTTTGACAAAGCCATTAGATAGGGTGAAGTTCGAGTACTTTAGGGATAAGCTTGGTGTTCTCCAGATCAAGGTTTCCTCCAAAGGGAAATGATGAGACCTAGAGCCATTCTAACATGGTGAGAGGATTGGGTCCTTCCATGATCAGATGTAAGGCCTGAGCCATTCTATCAAGGTGAGAGGATTGGTTCCTTCCATGTCATATGTGAGTGTTGAGCCATTCTGATGTGACTGTATGATTGGTTCCTACATGATCATAAGTAAGCACTGAATTCCATTCTTGGAATGGAGGCACCTGGTTGGTTACTAGGTAGCTCAGTCTGGGACTGGGGGCCATTCCTATATGACTGTAGGATTGGTTCCTACAATATTAGATGTGAGTGCATGCCCTTCTGACATTGGTTGTCAGATTTAAGTGCAGATCCCTTTCAGCATGAAGGATTGGTTCCTTGCATGGTCAAATATAAGTGATGAGACCTTCTAACATTGGTTGTCAGATGTAAGTGCAGAGCCTTTCGGCATGGAGGATTGGTTCCTCACATGGCCGAGTGTAAGTGCTAAAGCCTTTCCAACATTGGTTGACGGATGTGAGTGCTGGACCTTTTTGACAGGGTTGTGGGAGGTGTTCCCACATGATTAGATGTGAGTAATGGGCGTGCCTTTCTGATATGATTATAGGATTGGTTCCTACATGATCAGATGTAAGTGCTGGGTAGGCCATTCTAACTTAGGGTTAGATATAAGTGTTGAAGAAGACATACATGGATACTAGGCCTACAACCAACATGAAAAAGGACTAGCTTTGTAGAAATTCCTGTGACGAGAAGAATCATGAGATAGCACCTTCAGAATATCCAGTGATGATGATCCAGTAGAGATGATCTAGATCGAGGGATGATCCAGATCTAGAGATGATGCTCCAAAGATGATCCAGATCAAGGGATGATCCAGATCCAGTGATGATGATCCATATTGAGTGATGATCCAGATCTAGGTGAATATGATTTGAAGATGAAGGTGAATTGAAGATAGAGATGACTTGAATATGAAGATGATGAAGACTCGATGATGATCTAGATGATACATGAGAAGAAGACTTGTGCTGATAAATTGTGTCGAGAGAATACATTCCTAGTTAAGAGGGAGTGTTGATGTAGTTGTAACTTTGGAATGTATTCACTTGTATTTCTTATGTATTATAACCTGATGTTTGTTCTAGGATGTATTTGTAATGTAATTGAGTCATGTCATGCCCCGAGGTTCCTATTGGGAGTTTCTATAATGTAAACAAGTCATGTCAAGTCAAGGTGGGTAAGAATCCTATTGTCTAAGGGTTAAATTCCCTGTAGTTCTAGGGCACTAGGGTTATTAGACTCACCTAGTGAAGTCATACCTAGTTGGGTTTAGTCAAGTCAAGAATTAGTATAAATAGAGAGCTAGCCTCTCTATTTATAACACACTCACTCACACTCAGTTGTAGCACATAACTAAGGAAGAGAAAGACACTGGGGAAAGGAACAAAGAGGTTACTACTGTCGGGAGATCATCTTACTGTTTTTGGGTTTCACTTTTGGTGTTGATTCTATCTCTGAGGAAGTTGTGGGGTTTTCTCCATTTATGGTTTCCCCGAGGAAAAACAATGTGTTCATTGTCTCTTGTGTTTGATTGTTGTTCTTGTTGTTCTCTCAGTTAAATATCCTAATGTTATGCTAGATTAACATTAAAAATCTAACAACCTTATGGCTGATGAGCAGTACCTTACTTAGCATCGCCTGTATCCCATTATAGAGAAGTGGTGCCACCGCCTATGGTATTTGGTCTTAAAGTGGTTCTCATCTAAACCATTCTGTCATAAGGGAACAAAAGCGGTACCCTGGGTAAAATGGGAAAAAGAGAAGTTTCTTGAGGCTTCTAGAACTTGAGCCTCATGCCCTCCCTGATCCCTATAATTATGGGTTAGTTTGAGCTTGAGATCCCCCATGGTAGGATCTTGGATCCACCTCACCCACCATTCTCTCAACTATCCCTATACATTGATCCTTATAAATACAAGCTCATATCCATAGTTGAGGGGGATAACTATAGAGGTATCGTTATGTTGTTGGATTAACCACTTAGTCCAAGTCATTGACCACTTAGTCCAAGTCATTGGAGAGCATAGAGAGAAAAGTTGGAGCTTATGGGGATGAATTGTTTGTCTCGTGGAGGGGCTTGTCGACAAAAAAATGAAACCATGTTCCAAGCATAGTTACCTTCCATTTCAAGCTTGTGTAAAAATGAAATAGATCCCCTTCCCTTGAGTCAAGTCTTCACTTTAGTGTTAGAACTTGAACATTCTTTTCACCTGCCGAATTCTCATTCTTCCTACCCCCCTGGTGAACATTTTCACATTAGTAACCAGGTTTTTAGGTTGGGTATGGAAGAAGAATCGTCAAATAAAACGAAGGTTGGGGGCATGTCGAGCCCCTAGCAATTATGTTAGGGGTAAGCTTCGCTAGCAATCATGTTGGGGGAAATATTTCAACCTCTATATATCATGTTAATGGGATTTTTCAAGCATAATTTACCCATTGGTTTCAAGCTTACGTAAAAATGAAACCAAACTTTGAGCATTCTTTCAACTGATCTTCGAGCTTGTTAAAAACAATAAGATGGTGTTGAGCTTACTTTTCATTTTTCGTGCTCTGGTTAAAACATTAAAAGTGGTTTGAGCTTAGTTTATTACTTTTTTGTGCTTTTTATTCAAACATGAAAAAGGTTAATGGATTTTCCTTTAAACTCTTTTTGGACTCCCTAAATATGAAAAGATTGGCAAGTACTTGTCTTCTTCATACTCGTAAAATTATTTGAAGAGTCATCTCTCCGATGGTAGGATATCTCTTTTTCGGTTCGGATAGACTATTTATGAGAAAGGAACACTCCATCCAATCATGAATAGAAGAGTTCTCTAAGGTATAATTTTATACTTTTTTGGGCCTTAGGGACTAAATCATACGAAAAAGAACCCAGTGGAGTCTTCTTCCATGGTCGTTCAGACTCTCTAAACATGAACGATACCAAGTTTTCTTTCATTGGACTCGTTAAATTAAACATTGAGAGACCCTCTTTTAGGAATGAACCCCTCCTCTCTCAGGTTCATAAAATATATGAGTTTGGACTTGTCTTCGGACGAGCTATAACGAGTGTTTGTTACCCTCTTTGAACTCGTAAAACCGAAAAGAGGCACTCATCAACCATGATGGGGAAAATGGGAAGGTAATCATTTTGCAAATAAATGGCAGTAGTTTGTCGTTACCTTTGAACATGGCACTTATCTGCATATCATTTCAGTCAATTGGGTATTCAACTGATCTCCATGACAATCCACTTTCATGAGACATGCCACTCCTTTGAGTCTTTCAAAAGAATGCATTGTCTGCTGTCGTATTTTGTGTTTTTCTGGTTAGTCATGCTACTAGGTCTTTTGTCATGCCACACAATGTTCAAAGGGAAGTTGAAGAAGTTTTACCTCTGCAGTCAAAACAGTCTCTATGTCAGTACTTTTGAGTCAGTCTTATGGTTACTACATTCACATCATTCCAGAACTTTGTTCCAAGTTTCGTGTCATCGATGTGGGACTCATCATGGCCCTCCTTCGATGAGACTATTCCTGTTGACATCATCTCATCATCTATGAAATAGTCTTAGAAACAAAAATTTAGTACCTTGAGATCTGTATGCCTTAATGACTGATTCTCTCACTCTTGACATAGGTTCACATCATTGACCTTTGATCGATAGAATCGACTGGGTGTTCAACATCAGGACATCTATTCACACTTAGTATATTGTACTAGGGTACCTTGGGAATCATTGACATCAATGGTGATCTCCCTCGCACTTGTTAACGGTTCACATCATTGGCCGGTAATCAAGTGGTTTCTACCATGTTCGACTTCAGATCATTGTAATCACATGGATAGAATCATACTTTGTGGAAGACGAGATGAAGACCCTGGGTATTTGTTTAGCGCTCATTTCTTTCCCTAGGTTGTGATGGAGTTTTGTATATCTAGCATGGATCCACATTTGTATGGTCGTTTCTATGCTGAAATTTGCATCTGTATGACATAGATCTATGTTGTATGTCCGGTATCTATGTCCAAGTTTGAATCCTCTATCACATGGATCTACATTGTATTCTAGTAGCCATGCTTGTTTATTCATCTCATGGATCTTCCTTGTATTGGTCTGTAGCCATGAGTTGGTTACATTTGTCTACGAGTCAAAAGTATTGATGTACTACAGATGCCTACCAGACAACATTCTCCAACCGAGCTAACATTTTCACCTCGAAGTGACAAATTGTTCTCTCAAAGCTCTCGCTTATCATATCCCTCTAAGTCTCATGCTTTGCGGGGCATTCTGTTATACCTAAATCTTGTCACCATCATGTGATGAGACTCTTAACTCCCATGTTTTCCCTTAATCCCAACACTTGGAGTGAAAACTTGATCTGTTTGTCAATTCTACTTGAAAAAACCTAGCACCGTGCTTACCTTGTGGCTGATGAGTGGTACCTTGCTTAGCACTACCTGTATCCTCTTATAGAGAAGCAGTGCCACCGCCTATGGTCTTTGGTCTTAAAGAAGTTCTCATCTAAACCGCTCTATCATAAGGGAACAAAAGCGGTACCCTAGGTAAAATGGGAAAAAGAGAAGCTTCTCGAGGCTTCTAGAACTTGAGCTTCGTGTCCTCCCTTACCTATATCATTATGGGTTAGTTTGAGCTTGAGATCCCCCATGGTAGGATCTTGGAGCCACCTCACCCACCATTCTCTCAACTATCACTATCCATTGAGCCTTATAAATACAAGCGCATATCCATAGTTGAGGGGGAGAACTATAGAGGTATTGTTATGCTGTTGGATTGACCACTTAGTCAAAGTCATTGGAGAGCATAGAGAGAAACGTTGGAGCTTATGGGGATTAAGTATTTGTCTCATGGAGGGGCTTGTCGACACTAAGGAAACGGTTGTAAGCTTCTCCATACATTCTTAATGCAAATCTAATTTTCATCCCACATTATTGTTGTTTTGATTTCACATGTACATGTTGTTAGATTCCTTAGTCACTAACATGGATAAATAGATGATTTTCTAGTAGCTTTGATGTGTTTTCATGTTTGATCTATCTGCATGTACACAGGTTCATAATTGAAGCAATATTCCAGGTGTCTACAACATTCAGGGAAGGTATTCATTCTTTGTCATTCATTCATTTGTTCTGGATCTAAACCATTAAGACCATAGGAACAACTTATGTCTGCAGAAGGTGCAACATTCCTGACAACAACTCTGGACACACATCCATGAATACGCGCTTTTGTTCTTGAATTTCAATTGGTGCTTTCTTCTTTGCGGCAGGTCGCACCTGGGGTTGCGCGTGCATCACAGGATCTATCTGTGTGGCTTGGTCTGTACCTACTGTAGCACCTCCCCTTGTGACCACTGCCACATTTGGTTCTCATGGTTCAGAGACTATCATATTTATATTGATATTGGCATTCGGGTTGGGAGCATTCAGCACAGGATTTGGTGCAAGGTTTGGTACCGGGTTGGCTGGTCCAAGCATCCAGGATTTCCATTGAGCAATGATCTGTGGGAATTTCTCTACATTGTGATCCTATCTGCAGTACGAACAAGTCCTTGCATGTTCTAGGAAGTCCCAAGAGCAATGCTCTGGTACTCCACAATTGTAGCATACAACTGGCCCTCTTCCCTGGCCCCTGAAATTGCCACGCCCGGTTTGAGGTGGTTGTAACAGGTATTGTGGTTGCTGGTACTGATGTTGGTACAAGTTATATGGGGTCATATTCTTAAACTGGGGTCCCATTTGAAACTGCTGTGGAGATGGGAATTCTAGTGCAGCTTGAAACTGGGGAGGAGCCTGGAACTGAGGTGGGTCTGTTAAATATTTACTTGCTCTTCTGTCTTCATCAAATATGCATCTACCATTTTCTCCCTCATGAGTTGGTAGGCCCTACAATATTTTTCACCATGGCTTACAGATTTACAAAATTTACAATATAGATTTGTGGGTGTACATACCGTCTTGTGCATAAACAGGCAATCGGTGTCCCGGCGTCCTCTTGTTTGGCATATATTGCACCAAGGTAATCCTTGGCTATTCAATGGTCTTGGCCCACCGGATGAAACATAGTTCATATATGCCAGTCATTCATCTTTGGTATGTCCATTGGTTTGAAATCAGGTACACCAAAGGTCTTCATGTGCTTCTTTTCCCCTTTTCATATCTTGGAGTTGGATAGTCAGATTAGCCAATTGAGACTAAATCTGTATCATTCTTGTGGAACCATCGTCTATGGGAGAAGCCTCTAACTTCATTTCTAACTCCAATGCCTTTGTTTGTGTTGCGATCTTCTGCTGCATGAGAAACCCTCTTATATGTGGGAGTAGCATAGCAATAAACCACTTTGTATGCTATACATCTGACATCTAGAAACTGACCTTGGTCATCAGTGTTTTAAACTGCTGGTCGAAGTCCCATACCATTTCTACTGGAGCCTATTTAATTTCCTTGATTTTGGTAATACATTGGGACTCTGATTGGGGTTTTCAGAACTATGAAATAATTTCCCCCGTCGAATCTCCTCAAGAGTCTTCTACTGGGTTCCTACTGGTGCGGCACAAAATTTCATGAACCAATCTAGGGCATGACCCCTTAGAGTCGTGATCATCTATGCCTTCTTTATATCGACATTATGTACTAAGCATACCATCCAGATAGCTTCACAAAGAAACCAATGTTGTTCTGGGTCATCTGTTCCATTCCCATTAAAGGTGGGTAATCTAACATCTTTCCCCACCATTAGGGTGGAACTGGGATTGTTCGCTGGAACTTTTGAGTTTATAGGATTTACAGGGGTTGCTAATGGGATTTATTTCTCACCAGTCCTGACACTAGGACTACAAGTGTTCACAAGGGTTTCAGGTGATGGACTTCTAGGTCTTGCTCTAGGTGATCTCTCCGGAATACTGTAGTCATGTCCTATTCTTAGCGATTCTGTAGACCCTCCTGATTCTACTCTCTCAGAAACTGGGCTATACTCATCATCTTCTTCATAGGATCCCTCATCTAGGTATGACTCACATCCATATTCACCCTCCCTTTGCAAGCTATAGGCCCTCCTTCCTCCTGTTACCTTTCTCCTCTTTCCTGACCAGAACCTTCTTCCGCTTCTTAATATTCGAGTGCCTAATTCATCCTCAGAACTTCTTGGGAAAATATCTTCTTACTACATTCCATATTACTTCTAGCTCTTACACAACATATATGCTCCACAAACTATGTGACTCATTCCTATGACAGTTCCCCTATCCAATTTATTGTGTTCGCCTATCTTTTGTTGGCTTCTTCTCACCCAAACATCATCATTTTAGCATCCAGCTGATCTTCTATCTCCTCTTTCATTGAGTGCCATAACATCTCCTCGATTTAATCAAAAGGGTCCCAGAAATAGAACCATTTGTTGGCCACTTTTCTCCACTTGCATGAACCAAGTTCTGCGTATCCCACCAATCCAACAACTACCTGAGATACTAACCCAATAGAGCAAGCCCCATCAGCAACACCTGTGAAGCAGGCACAATCTCACCTGAGATATATCATAAATGGGTAACAGCTAGAACCATGTTTCCCCAATTGTCGGGGAAGTATAGTCCCTTAGCTCGCAACGAAGGATCTCAACGAAGGCAACAGGGTGGCTGGATGGAGGAGTTGGTTCTATGCGTATGAGCACAAGTATATGTCATTGCGCACAACCTGACTTTCCTTTCCCCCTCGCAGCTAGTGCAACTCGTGTGACACAACTGACTCACATCAATAGGCTCTATGACTTAAGTCGGGGTTCATAACAGGAATTATACAGAATGATATATATTTATATAGTTTCAATTCAACAAGATATTATGTTCATCCATCTACCAGTTGCAAGAAACTAACAGAAACTGAACCACATTTAACATTATATGGGAAGAAACTATTAATCAATCACATAAACATTCACCACAACAATCATTCATTTGGACACAATAAATAACGTGGAAATCCATCTGGGAAAAACCACCAAGGTGCTCTTCATCTGGCAAGAGAAAGGATATAGCACCTTGTAGTCTATGAGATGTAGACTAATCTTAGGATATGTCTTTAAGTTCAGACTAATAGTTCTCATGCTCTCTGTATTATTTCTCCTAATCTACGACTACTACCTACGGATCCACACACAGCCTAGATCAACTCTCCTAGCATCTGCACCGCTCTAGCAGAGATTTCTCCTTCCACTATTATAATTGCCTTTCTCTTAGATTTGCTCTTTGCAACTGTATACAACTCTTGTCTATCGAACCCATTCTGTAATTACAACTAACAAAAAGAAACCTTATAACTATTAAATATCTCCTATTTATATCATTTTACATGACCACACTAGTTTGACTGCTTACAGGCAGTCTGTTAACTATCACCATCAGCTACCCCCCAGGCTACAGCTATGGTGATCATGAATCGACACAAGGCACTAAGGCCTTAATTACAACGTGCTTTCACTCATGTGGCATCTGCTGACTTAAGTCAACTACTGTACC
The DNA here is from genome assembly GCA_001517045.1 of Pseudotsuga menziesii. Classification (NCBI taxonomy): domain Eukaryota; kingdom Viridiplantae; phylum Streptophyta; class Pinopsida; order Pinales; family Pinaceae; genus Pseudotsuga; species Pseudotsuga menziesii. The sequence continues at coordinate 116,375 of LPNX010590969.1, read as the reverse complement.
CATTAACTCCCTGTTTCTTTTCAGCCATTTCCCCTGCGTGCACTTCCGCGCTTGCCTTTCCTTTGCTGCGGACCTCTCTGCTCTGCCTTCGTGGGCCCTTTTCATCCTTCACGATCTTCCTTTGCTTCTATCGCATGTGGTGCATTTTCCTTGGTTGCACATGCAAACTTCCTTTTTGTTCCCCTTTCTCGGGCCAACAAAACCCCCAAAGGAGCTAATAATTGGGTGAAAAGGGCTAAAATCCCAAAAAAGGGGCTAAGGTCGTAACCAGGGGCTTAAAACCCTAAATATATAGGAAAAAGCTATAAATAGAGGGGTAGGGGTCACTCTTAAAACTCTCCTTCTCTCCCTATTGTTATGTTTCCAGTGTGAGTTCCTTGAGACCCTTTTCCTCTCAATCCATTCACCCTCCCTCTTCTCCATTGCTCCACAAGCTAAGCTTCCATCCCAAAGAGAGAGGTGTTTCCCCAAGCTAGGGCATGGTGGCCCATTTCCACCCAAACATAAGGTATACTTGTGTTTTTTTTCATGTTTATTGTAGTTTTCTAACATGTTTTTCTTGCAGGATTGTTGTCTAATGCTTTGTTGGTTTTCCAGTGATTTCTTGCAGCCATATTCTTGTTTGCTAACCATTTCATACATGGTTTCAGAGTTCAGTTTTAATATTGTTTGCAGGTTATCTTCCAACCTCATAGGAACCCTACCCTTCCATCCTATAGATGAAAGGAAGTTGTTCCTACCTGTAGAAAGGGAGAAATCCCTACTACATATTTGGCGACCATACGAGGTCGATCCCATAGGATCCCTGGATTTATTTTTCAAGTTTAAATTTTTATTTGCCCTAGTTTAATTTTTTGTCAAATCTAGTTTAGATCTATCTTTTTCTACATTTTAGTTTATAGAGGAGCCTCCTTAAGGCCAAACCGAGCCCGTTCTCCCACAGTACAAGTTACTGTCAGCTGTTCCCTGCTCAAGTTAAAAAAATTCCCTTTTTCAGGCCAGGTCGTACTTATTGGGCTGAAATAGGTGAACTGGTTGCTCTGTTTTTCCTGAAAGGTGCGACTTCCCTCTTAGGAGCCAGATCACTCCTGTTTTATGTTTCTGAGAGACCCCTTCACCTGTATTTTTGAAAATTTGGTGACCCCCTCGCCACATTGGCCTCGAAACAGGTGATCTGTCTCTCAGATTCGGTTTTTTAAGTTATCTGGGATGTCAATGCGGCTCATCCGCATCTGTCTAGAAATGCATGTTTATTTCATTTCAATTTGCGTAAATCACTGTTAAATTTAACTGGTTAATGGTTTAATGAATCTTCTTAAGGCTTGCATATGATTACTGTAGGTTAAATTTAAGTTCTTAATTGGAAATTAACACATTTACCAGACCTTCCTCCTTTACCTAGTCATCACCCTTCGGGGTATTCTGGGATAAGAGGAAGGGTGAAGCTCGTATAGTAATAGGCACTTCATCTATAATTTTTAGAGACCACTAAAAATGGGTGACTTGGAAGGTAGAGGGGCTGGAGACAGATGGGGGTTTCATGGTATTCGCATCCTCCCTGTTTACGGACCTTTGTTGGGCAATAGGGAAGACCCGGGTTTAATCCTTTTGTGTCGCACCAACAAAAGACCCACAGTGTTGGCCCTTTCGGCAACAACCTGTGCGCAGGTTGCAGTCTCACCCGAAACAGCTATGGGGTGCCGCAGAATCAGGTTTCTGCAAGCAGAGAGGGATATTACTGTACCTTAGCCTTTAATAAATTATTAATAAACAATTACACAGCTTTGTCATTCACTTATATACAACTTCGCAGCATAGATAAACAACCGTGACTTGCTTAACCCACTACAGGGAATTCACAGTGAAGCTTGTTATTAGCAGTGATCTAAGTTATCAAATGTATATAGTTAATAATGCATAAAAGACAATAGAAATAGAAACAACACAAGAAACCACAACACCAGATTTAACGTGGTTCACCCCCAGTGTAGGGGTTACATCCACAAACTGTGTTTTATTCAACTTGCTACAAAACCACAGTTTGATCTGCGCACTCAGCTGCAGATCCCTTCAGTCCTTAATAGCCGCGCACACAGCAGCAGGCCTCTATGCACACAGCTGCAGGTCTTTCCTTAATCTTCTTACAAAACCCTCTGCGCACATAGCTGCAGAGGTCGTCCACGCACACAGCTGGGACTTGACCTTTTCTTACATAATCAACCTTAGCTTCACCTTTCTTTTATTTCCATCAAAAAGCCTAACTTTTTCTTATTTACAAAAATGCCTATTTATACATCGCGTTATTACAAAACCATGGCTTCAAACCATGGGCACCCAAAACCCTAAACCCTGGATTTAAACCATGGGTTTATTAAAAAAAGGGGTTTTGACTTACCCCAACACCCCTAATACTATTTTGACCCATAAATCCGCTTACAAACAACCACGGAGTTACCAAAACTAATAATCCTTAGGGTACGCATCCCAATAGGCCCCTAAGACTCACTAGTGGCCCGTCCTGGGACACTTTGTGACGGCTCTGGTGGGAGAATATTCTGTGCGAGAGTCTGGAAGCGACTGGTGAGGTTGTGTAGTATATCATCAGCGGCTTTCTCCTTCTCCACCAATTCCTGTAATACTGAGGATGATTCTATGTCAGCCCGTTCCTGCGCAAAAGTGGCATAGGTCTTCAAAAGTTTGAGCTGGCTCTCAGCAGTATTGCTCAATTCTAATGCTTCATCAACCAGGGGTTGTAACTCATTCTCCAGCAGCATTACCTTCATCCTGCAGGACTCAATTTCCTACTGAAGTTCCTTGCTGCGCTTCACTTTAGCCATCTTCTGCATAGGTGGCAGCGTCTTGATTTCTACTCTGACTGCATCTAATTCATCCTGGCGCAACTTGATGGTTTCCTAGATCTTACCTACATCTGGATGGTCCTGTAGGTTCGCCCATGCTTCTATGCTGTCTTCCATCAGTTTTGCGATGCTGGCCACATTATCTGATATTTTTGCTGCTGAAGCCTTGATGTCCTGATGGCGCTGTTCTCGGACCTCTGGTGGAGTCTCGGGAGGGATGCGCAGTTGAAGTTCTGCGATCTGGTGCTGGTGTTCTATCTTCATCCTTTCAATATCGCTGCGAGACTGTTGGGAATAGTCTCTCAGCTTAGCAATTCTCTGCTCTGGTTCCTCTGCTCCCTATATGTTAGAGTCAGAAAGACTCCGACATGCCTCGTCCATTGCTCGCATTAGCGTAGTTGTTTTATGTTCAGCCTCTTTCTTCTGTTGTGCTGCTTCTTCTAGGCGTGCTGCAAAGGTTTTGTTTTGTTTGATGGTGTCTTACAATTGGAGTTGGGACAATTGGTCTCGTGCATGGATCTCCTTCGTAATAACGAGCTGGCAGAGGCGTAATTCTGACATGGACATTTTTTTTTAATCGAGCCCTACGGTCATACTCATCTAGGGCCGGGAATCTGTATCGGGCAGTATCAAAGTTGTGCTTGATACCTGTCCTTGGTGATCTCTAGGTGGCCATTGCCTAATATCCTGCTGCGTGGGTGCTGTAGTGCTACTTGTTGCAGTACTGTGTGCTGATTTTGCTGCTAACTCTTTTAGCTCCGAAACCCTGTTTGATATACCTGAGAGCCCAGTAAGATGCAGTTCCGCAAACTCTGACCATTTTTTAGTAAGCGCTCCCATAGACTGTTCTAGAGCTTGTTCCAGCTCATCCAACGTTATAGTGGCTTCTTCTTCACTATATTTGTCCTTCGACGCTTTTGACTTTTTGCGGGACTATGGCTTGGTTACCTCTACTACTTCTGGTGACTTGCGCTTCGTTGCTGGGTTAGGATCTGATATGGTCTTGATCGACTCCTCATCCTATTCATCCTATCCATCGTCTCCACCCTGGCCGTCGTCATCCATCTGCGAATCACTTAGGTCTTCGCTATCTTCCAATGGGCTTTGCTGCTGCGCCTGACTAGTACCTATGCCAATATTGGTAGCTGGGGGAACTGGAATAGAGGGTTTTTTTCCTATATCTTTTAGCCAGTCAGCTGGCCAGTGCTGAACTATACCCCTGATATCTGGTTCGGTGACTACATATGGTAATTTAAAGCATTGACGTTGTGGATCTGCATGGGCTTGAATGAAAACATGATGCATATCAGCACTGAAGTGCGCGGCGCCCTCGTATTTAGAGAACACTTCATTGGTGAGTCATGGTGTTCGCACAATCTCATAGTGGATACTCATGGCAGAAGAGATGAACACAGTGTTCATCATCTGCTGAGATACCTTATCTGAGGATATCCATAGGGAGGCGTACCTCGCTGCCCCTGGCATGCCTGGGTTTAACTCTACAAACTGGGCTTCAGTGGGTTCTTTCCACCCAACTAATGCAATAAGGATTAAAATCCAGGAATAATGAAAAGGTCTACCTTTTTCCTGCGCGTCGCGGGCATCCTCCAGGAACTCCTTCGCAAGATATTCGGCCCAATTATAAGTATACCCCTCAGCGCAGTTCATAGCAATCCGGATAACCGGAGCAGGTACTTCAGTTGGCCTGCATTTCCGTATGAGTTTGCAGGCTAAGAGTTCAGCTGCAAAGCGAATGGGCTGCTCCTGAATCATGGAAGTGTGATACCCCCGCTTCCCCTTTGTCAGGCCAAACCGCTCTTTCATGGTTTGCGCGAGCTTTGTATCGTCATGTTTGGATGGAAATTCAGTTCCCGGATCAGGTCCTGCCATTGGTAAACCTGTGATATTATGGATGAGCGCGGCGTCAATAGGAATTTGCTGGTCCCCTATCCATAAATAGCCATCATGCACTAACGCTAGTAACTGTTTGGCCACCACGGTCACATGTATGCCATGACCAAAATGGGGAATATCAAGCATCTTGAGTAGGCCAGCTTTGTCCAGGCCCGCAGCCCATGGTTGCACTTCCAGTAGTGTGACCTTATGATCTGGGTACTTAACGCGGTGCAAGTATTCTGCTGGTTCAAACTGTGGAAACTTGCCATGGTCATTGGTGTCGTGATCGCTATACTTAAGCCGATTGATCTTCCCTGTCATGCTTCTGATCAGCTGAACTCCTTGTGGCAGCAAGGGTGTGGTTAATGTGAATTGCTTTGTTCTACTGGGTAACGTGGCACCTAGGCGAACAGGTTGTAGATATGGTGGCCGCGGTGGTGCAATATTCTCCCTACCCCCGGCCGGGACCTGTGCTGAACCGCTGGGATCCATAGGATGATCTGCTGGTGTTTGCCCTGTTTGCCTCTGCCAGTCTTGGTTTCGCTTGGAGTGAACTTCAGTTCTGGACTTTTTCCTGGCAGACCATGTCTGCATCGGCCGTGGTGGTGCTGGGGGAGCTTCTTCACAGGGAGTAAGGGCAGGAGGCCAATTAGAGCAGCTTATTAGACCCTCTTGCTTGAATTCTCTGACCAAATCGTCAATCTCTCGTTTTGTTGTCATGGGTTCACTCGTAAATCTTGAAGAAATGCAGAATACAATTTTCCCTAACTTAGGCATCTTCTTATACACGCCATTAATCAAATCGGGCAGGACGATGCATTGAAGGCACCAAATCTGACGAAAATATTGTCCAAGTGGAGCTCAATTTCTGATACTGGTCTTAGTACAGGCATTTAAGGAAATTAAAACACTACCGCTGCCAAATTGGCTGCTTCCCAACGGTCGGATTTTAAGCCTCGTTGTGTTTGTGGACTTCGACAGAATCCGGGTGTGAGCTTCGTGACAACAAGCACCCTTGGCATAGTATTTCCCTTTGACCCGTCCTGGGAATGTCGGCGACAGGACTGTTAGGTTTGAGGAGGTGGCTTCTTGGTGCTGCCCCTTGGTTTGGTATTCGATTCCATGTCGGAGCGCAGCCCCCATATACCATTTTTGCGCTAGAGGTTCCAAGGTGTGTACGAACTTATGCCCCCACTCTTCGTGAAGTATGGTGTCCCAGGCTGCATAACTGTGCCTCAATTGTTTCTGAGGGCTATTCTGCCCAATGAACTTACTTCGTGCCTCTTGGACTTGGGTTATGAAGCTGACGCGCAGAAATTTTTGGCTGGCTTCCCAACTGGGAGTAGACTTGTTTTTATCAGTCCACCCTGCTGCTGTAGCTCCTAATGCTGTCTCCAGAGTCTACATTCTCAGTGACTGAGGTGATTGTACAATAAATTCTCCAGGGTCGGTCAACCCAACACAGGTAGGCAACTCTCTCGGCTGCGCACTAAGGAATCTAAGAGACTTAGTGAGTTGCGCGCACCTATGGCCATGTAGCTCGTACAGTCGATTCTGCCAATTCTCTAGACCACCGTCTAAATCAGACATGCAGGAGCTATCACATTGCCAATCTAGTACGCCGTCGGCATCAGGCTCGACATAATCTGCTTCCTGGGCTGTAATGTTGTAGATGTGGTCTAGAGTATCCTGCTCCCCTTTGTCTCTGATCGGTTCTGTATATATTTCTCCTTGGGATGGGTCGAGGGGTATGAGAACTCGTAGGCCATTTCCTTCGAAGGTCATCTGTCTCCTCTTAAGGTTGATGATTGCAGAATTTGCCATGGCCCACTCGATTCCCAACAAGGCCGGATAAGGGTTGCTGTCATCAATGATCTCAATAACTTCAAAATCCGCTAGAGTGCTTACCCCATCAAGATCTATGGGAACACTAAGAAGTCTCCCTAGGGGCACAATATTTTGCTGGTTAGCTAATCTCAGTTGTATAGGTGACCAACCCAGGGAAGGTTTTCCCATTTGTCCCCAAGTCTGCTTGGGTAGGACATTAACTTCTGATCCAAGATCCAAAATGACATCAGTTATATCATATTCCTAGTTGGTTAGGATACTCGGCTCTCACCCGAGAGACCCGGGTTCAAGTCCTGGAAATGGAACCAATTTGTTGGGCAATAGGGCAGATCCGGGTTTAATCCTTTTGTGTCGCACCAACACAAGACCCACAGTGTTGGCCCTTTCGGCAACAACCTGCGCGCAGGTTGCAGTCTCACCCGAAACAACTATGGGGTGCCGCAGAATCAGGTTTCTGCAAGCAGAGAGGGATATTACTGTACCTTATCCTTTAATAACTTATTAATCAACAATTACACAGCTTTGTCATTCACTTATATACAACTTCGCAGCATAGATAAACAACCGTGACTTGCTTAACCCACTACAGGGAATTCACAGCGAAGCTTGTTATTAGCAGTGATCTAAGTTATCAAATGCATACAGTTACTAATGCATAAAAGACAACAGAAATAGAAACAACACAAGAAACCACAACACCATATTTAACGTGGTTCACCCCCAGTGTAGGGGTTACGTCCACAAACTGTGTTTTATTCAACTTGCTACAAAACCATAGTTTGATCTGCGCTCTCAGCTGTAGATCCCTTCATTCCTTAACAGCCGCACACACAGCAACAAGCCTCTGCGCACACAGCTGCAGGTCTTTCCTTAATCTTCTTACAAAACCCTCTACGCACACAGCTGCAGAGGTCATCCACGCACACAGTTGGGACTTGACCTTTTCTTACATAATCAACCTTAGCTTCGCCTTTCTTTTCTTTCCATAAAAAATCCTAACTTTTTCTTATTTACAAAAATGTCTATTTATACATCGCGTTATTACAAAACCATGGCTTCAAACCATGGGCACCCAAAACCCTAAACCCTGGATTTAAACCATGGGTTTATTACAAAAAGGGGTTTTGACTTACCCCGACACCCCTAAGACTATTTTGACCCATAACTCCGCTTACAAACAACCGCGGAGTTACCAAAACTAATAATCCTTAGGGTACGCATCCCAACAACCTTGCACTCGGAGAGTGACCTGAGGATCTACGGATGAGATTAATCCCATTGTGTTGAGAGCTCAGCACTCTTTCCAGGTTGGAGAGAAATATAGGTTTAAGGTAGTCACCTAGTCAGGCTACCATAGTTCATATTCAGGTATGGCATGTGTTTAAATTTCTGTTCACAATTTACTGCTTTCATAAACAACTTACCCATGTTATAAGTTCTGCAATAAACCAAACAATATCTGTAGAATATTCATAAACCATATAAGCAACCACCAAGTGTAACAAAAATACAATGGATATGCATACAAACCATACCAAATAAAACAGCCAAACTCAGTTCATGATGCTGAGCTAGCCATTAAAATTCATAATTTACACTAATTCAAACACTTGCAGTCCTTGAGGACATAAGTCCCTGACTACCTTAACCATGGGAAGTACTTGGGCTTAGCCCAAAAACTCATTGTGAGGAGTACCATGGGAACCCTAAAGTAGCTGGCCGTTGAGAGGAATTGCCAAGCGAAATAGGCAACGACCCCCACCGATTGACTAGCACTCATATGAGGAAAAATCCAAGCGTTTTCTCCTGGCAGTATTGGTGGCCGAGTGACCACCTAAAATCCAATAGGAAGCCACTAAAAATGGGGTCCAAAATGTCACTACCATATTTCACCACCTAACATACCAACCAGACATAATTGATCCCCCATGCTCTTCCTCACGCCTAAGAGGCAATCCACCACATTTTGGGTCCTTGAACCAGTACCGTCTAGACCATTCTCGAAGACCTCTACACCATTGAAAGGCCACACAGCCTCTGATTCAGACTTATAATCATACCAATTTGAGCTAGATCTACATACTGCACCATCTAGCCCCATGGATCGTGCAAACCCGAATCCACTTTCCGGCTTTGTGATTGGCAGTGGACCCACGTCTATACCCCACACCACCACCAACACCCCCACTGGTGGCCCTAGCACTGTCATGGAAACTTTCTTAAGTCAGCTACCACCACCCATATTTTCTAGTCAAACTACCCCACCTATCATGCTTGCGGGTAGTGTCCCTTTGTTAAGAACCTGTGTCAATCCTCCTCTTTATTTTGTTAGTATATTTTATCGGACGCATATGCTTTGTAAGTCATCGCATCAGTATGTTGTATTATCCCACATTCATGGGGAGTAAGTAATAGTTGTTAAGTTGTCTAGTTATTATATTTCATTATCCCACATTCATGGGGGGTAATAGTTGCTTCGATTAGACTTAGTATATAAGTATGTGTTGAGGCTAATAAAAGCATCCAAGAGTTATTTTGTATTGAGCTTGTTCAAAGGAGGTTGTCCCCTTGAAGTGGCCCGCGATCAATAAAATCTCTTTTGTGCTCCAATATTTCTGTTATATCATGTATTCTAATTTTTTATTGCAGGAGGTTCTCCACATTTGGTATCAGAGCACTTTCCTTGGCACAAGTGGGAATTTTTTTTTTCTTTTCAAAAAAACAAAGAGGGAAAAATTGGGCGGCGACTTTCAGATAAATTTATGAAACTTTTTGCATAGAATGAGAAGAGATAGATTGCAGTTTTGAATTCTTCTTTCAAAAATACACATTTTCAAAAAAAAAATCATCTCATTTGGAGTTCTAAAAGCGGAGATATCGTGGATTTAAAATCAGCAATTTTTCAGAATTTTGGTGACGGACGCGGAAATTGCAGAGCGAAAATATTTTGACCGAGTGCCCAGATTTCTATTCTGGCTTCGTGGGTAGAAGCAGAGTTGTTGTTCTAGTTCCAGAAATAGGCTATAATAGTGATTATGACCAATATAGATTGAGTTATGCTCATTTAAAAAGTTTTCATCTCAAAACCCTAGCTCTAATTACAGGTTTTTGAGCAGTGGGTGGAATTTCTGCCACATTTTTTCTGGCACTGTGATTATTGCAGTAGTTCTTCTTCTTGTAGTGGTATTTTTCATTTGGATCAGGGAATAAACCCTATCTGCTTAACCATGGGAAGTACTTCGGTACAACCCTAAAACTCATTGTGAGGAGTACCACAGGAACCCCGAATTAGCTGGCCATTGAGAGGACCTGCCAAGAGAAAAGGGAAACGACCCCCACAAGATTGACTAGATTCCCATCCGTGAGGAAAACCAAAGAGTTGTCATTTTTTGTTAGGCGGTTAGCAGTTTTACCTGTGCCATGAAGTGAGAGGTACGACCCCAATACTCAAGCCTGAGACAGCCTTGGTGGCCGAGTGACTACCTTTGAACCATTAGGAAGCTGAATATACCTGGGGTCCATATCTATTTACAGCTAATAACACGCAGAATTCCAGACTTGTCACAAATCATTCACTCCAATTCAACTTGATAAAGCACAACTTTCTAGCACCACCATAGATCATTTCTTTAGTAAAAAAATAAATTCTTTTCAACCATATATTCCTTGATTTAGCTCCATTTCTATTGAAAATTTACTGTAAACCCTATCATTCCATTCTACATATTTCATTCAGTGAGAACCCTATCCCAATTCCACTTCCCAAAGCTCGAAATTCCATCTCCTTTTTTCACCCCGCTTCTGAACTTCAAATTTTTTGTTTCCTTATCCCTCAGAAAGTGTCCACAACCTAGTCACCCACTCGTGTTTTTCTCAACTCAAAATTTTCATTTTCTAAAACCCTCTTTGTTTTTGTTTTTCCACCCATTTCCAATTTTAAAAAAAAAAAAACTTGCTTATGGTTTTCTCCCACGTAGGATCAAATAGATAAATGGAAGAAGAACTTATCACCCTCAAGACCAAACTTGAAGATCTAGATCAAAGATTTCTCGACCTCCATCTTCAGTATTCAATCATGAGAAACCAGCAATAGCCTGAGTCTTCTCCCGACACTGCGTTCTTTGCTTCCAGCAACTTTTGTAGGCCAAGTATTGAATTCCCTGGCTTCAACGGTGATGATCCAAGTGGATGGATACACAAGGAAAAACAATACTTTAATATGCATAACACCTTTGATGTCACCAAAGTACCACTTGCATCATTTCATTTGGAACATGAAGCCCTTCAATGGTTTTGTTGGTACATCAAGGATCATGAAGAGCCCCAATGGACAGATTTTTGCCAACTCCTTTTGCACCGATTTGGCCCTAGTGGTTTTGATGAATTCACAGGAGCACTCACCAAACTTCACCAGACTGGCACTATGAGAGAGTATCAAACCGAATTTGAGAAATTAGTCAAGCAAACAGAATTATTTTTTTATGCACTCGATAGGAGTTGTTTAATCAGTGGTATTAAGGATACAATTCGATCTGAGGTTAACATGTCCTATCCCAACACAATGATAGAAACCCTAGGGTTGGCTAAGTTGACAGAGGACAAGATCAAGGCTCAGGAACACCCCAAATCCAATTTTGTTCCATTCAACAATATGGTTTCCCAAAGACGTCTAATCCCTCCAACCCCTAGACCCACTCCTATCAAGCATTTTTCTGAAGCCGAGATGCGGGCATGTAGGGAAAAAGGACTTTGTTATAATTATGATGGGAAATTCACCCAGGGACATCAATACACTGAACAAAATCCCTATCCCTTGAATGTGTTTTCTCCACTTGCACTTGAAATTTGTGAAGCTGCTCAGGATCCAGTAGATGATCAGGTCGATATTCAACAGCCACATGTTGACCCTCATTCTCATGATGAACACCCGGAGATATCTCTCCATGCATTAGCTGAAGTCACCACCCCACAAACCATGCAGGTCAAGGGCTTCTTCAAGAAGATCCGTCTTAAAATACTCATTGATTCTGGTAGCACCCATAACTTCATTGACCCTCAGATTTCCAAACAAGCTAATAATTTTGTCCATCCTCGCTCCATCTTTCAAGTCATGGTTGCCAATGGGAGCTGTAGCAGGGATTTTTCCTAGCTACAGGGGTAGGAATGGCTCCCTTTTGTCTATAGGACAGAAGGGTAGGTTCCTACGTAGATAAATGATGAAAATAAAAACGAAATGTAAAGGACAGCGAGGAAAACAAAGAAAAGCAAAGAGGAAGGGAAACAATGGTGAACCCCTCTGTAAACAAGGGTTAGGGTTCCGCTTCCTAAGACCTGCAAACAAATCCTAAGCTATAATAGATTTAAATACCTGCAAAACAATGTTAAACATAAAACCTGCAAATGGAAACAATGGTTAGAAAGCAAAGAAACTGAGAAGCAAATAAATAAAACATGAAAGACAAGCTATACCTTCTCTAGTGGAAATGGGCCACGATGCCCTAGCTTGTGGAAGCACCTGTCTTGGATCGGGGGAGCAATGGCTTAATGGAGATGGAGGAGAGGTAGTGGGTGGCTTGAGAGGCAAAGGTATCTCAAGGCATCCATGGGAAGCATAACAATATGCAAGGGAGAAGTGTTTTGAGAGTGACTCCCCACCCTCCTTTTATAACTTTTCAAGGGGTTTTAGGGTTTTAATCCCTTGTTCAAGGATTTAGCCCCTTTTTTGGGCTTTTAGCCCCTTCTTCCCTAACTTTATCTCATTTTAGGGTGTTAGCCCCTTTTGGGGGGCTTTAGCTCCTAGGAGAGTATTTTGGGCTCCTTTTTGGGTGTTTTAAGCCCCTTTCTTCATCCTTGGGCTATTTTGAGGGTGTGGGGGTCTAATGGAGTGATATGAGGATCGTGAGATGGTGTCCTTGGGTGGTGTAGGCCATTGAGAGATGAGTGGGGGATTTTTGGGTTAACAGATTGTCCCCTAATGTGTGAGGGCAGGAGCTCAACGTATGGCCGAAAGACATCATAGGATTTGCTACGTAGAGGTGGTGCTTCTGGGGCTGGGGCATGGTGGCTTTTGGTTTTTGTATTAATATGGTTCCCATTAATGGGTGAGATACAAATAATGTGTGACATGTATATGGACGAGGCAGGCATCCCCATGCTCATGACAATGTCAAAAGAATAATTTGATCTATGCTCTAAAATACAAGAGCCGATCATATACAACTGATGTTTCAATAATGGTTGCCTCCATGTGAGGCTAAATACAATGCTGATCTGGTACATTGGACACATGGAATTCTCATGGAATGCTATATCTTCATGACTGATGGTCTACTGGATTTGGAACAGTACATAGTTGTATGAACTCACCGATTGAGAGTCAAAGTCTCTGTGGTACAAGTATGCTATATCAATCATAAAGGTATATCGAAGCACTGTTGGGGCTTCTGACCACTGTCTCCAATGCAACCCGGAAATCACAAGGGACATAACTAGTTTAGGTCCCTTGAGTAGACTCATCAATGTGCTAGAGTCGGGTCACATCCAGGGTCTTCGACCACGTACTACACGGACCAAACCCTGTATGAATCTCAACGGTATGGAGTTGAAGTCGAGCACGTGAGAAACAACCATCCCAAGAGGCACTAAGGAATCCTCTCAGGTGGTCCAAGGAAATCATCAATGATGTCAATGAAACCAAGATACATGGACCTCTGGGTCTATCCTCTGTGTTGGTTACTATGGGCAGACCCAGGTTTACTTATAATGTACCAAAAACACCCCTAACTCACTGACCCTTTCGGCAACAGACTGCAGAGCGGCCTGAAGTCTCACCCGAAGTAATCTTAGATGGGTTGGCTAAAGACTCAAGTGTCCTTAACTAGGTTCTGTAGCATCTTGGTCTCTCGCGACTCTTCTTAACCAGTGATATCTTTCTGTGAGTCGTATTTCTCCCTTCCTCGTGGAATCTAATAGGGGTAGGACTCCTATCGCATCGCAGTGACTAGGACGATGTGCAAACTCTCTCTTCTGCATTTCTCACTATCTACGATATCTCACACCGTAGCTCCTCTGTAGGTGCGATATCGCCTTCTGTTAATGCGATATCTCCTATAGTACGGCCCAATGCGACTCTCTAGGTCCAAAGGGCTTCCCACTGGGAGGAATAGCTCAGCTAATCTCCAACAGGGTGTTAAACAACCTTACACGAACTTTACGGTTCAACACACTCACGTCGCTATACTTAACTTACTGAATAAGTATACTGGAACGCTTAACAGAGTGACTATTACTGTGTGAAACAAGCACTGATAAACTCATAAGCAGACACTTGATACATTTAAACTCGCCTTTAACTTTCTATAATGCTGTAACTGAATGAGAACATACAGACATTTACTAACTGATATACGACATTCATGTAACAGATAACAGGTAGCAACTAAGTAAAGCACAATCACATGAAATAATCATATAACACTGATTTTACATGGTTCACTTCCAGGGTAGAAGCTACGTCCACAAGAACTGGTTTATATATTATAACTTGGGAGAGTAAACACAGTTCCGCTGCAACCTCATATGCAGCTGAGATATTCTAGGTAACTCCACGCACACCGCAGGGAGCCCTTCTCTCTTAGATCTCTTCTCTCCTTATATTGCTTCTCTTACAATATACTCTTCCTCTCTCTCTCTCTCAATCCCTGCAGATTGTTACATACATACTCTAGGAGTCAACTACTGGTCATAGTAAGATACTACAGACTGAATAACAGAACCAGAGCTCGGCTCTTCTATAATACAAAAGATCTATGAGCTAACAGATCATCGACTGACTAGCTAAATGTCTGAATAGCTAACAGATTGTCCGACTAGCTGAATAGATAACCTTTTATAATACAAAATACATCCCTTTATAGGCGGCCCGAAGGTCTCACCATTACAACACTGTGGGCCTCTCCCAACAGTAACCCAAAAACCCTAACTGTGACAGTCGGTCTATCTATACTTGAACTATCGCTTTCCATCACACCACAGCTTCCTGCAGTCTTCCACGCTTCCCGACGCTGACTGTGGGTACTGGCACCGCTTCCTTTTCTATCCTTCATCTTCAATACCTCGGCCTCATTGCTCCTTTTCCTTTATGAGGGTAGCTGAGCCCTCCTATCTTCGCTGCTGCCTTAAGTGCAGTGGTCGAGCTTTCTCCTCTCGACCGCTCAGGTACTGTTACCTTTGACTTACTCGTTCCAAAACAGCATCTTTTCCTGTAGCTGCGGGACCCTACTCCAACACTCTAGAATATGTGTGTTGGCATCGACAGAAGGAGACTTGTCCCTAGCCAAGGCGATGATGTTTCCTTGACTAGGAGCATGAGGGAGATAACTGAAAGGTGTGAGACAATCTACAGACTGACTCACTGAATTGGGGGGGAAGGGGGAGGGACAAAATTGAACAGGGGAAGGGGGAGTGGTGGTAGACTCAAACTTCCTTTGTTCAGAGTATGACGACAGGGCGGACCAGGAAACAAATGAAACTTGACTCATGGGAATGGGATCATGGCTATAATACCTGGAATTTTACTGCAGATGGAAAATACTTGGAGGAGGTGGACACTTTTGATATTGATGGGATCCAAGGAAGACTCATTGCAGAGTACTCTGAACAAAGGTGACCCAATGTGGGAATGCTACCAAACTATTTTCTGTGGGGTGGTGTCTAGGGACACCCTTATCGTGGATTTTTGGCGAGCCCGAGAAGGTAAATGCTTGATGGTGCTTTCAATTTTAGAGAGTATAAAAGCATGAAGAAGAATCCAGTGAGGGATCTTTTTCGTTGGTAGTCGCCTATGCCCGAAAAAGGATAAAAGTATAGATAGGAGAGCTCGCCCATCCTGTAGGGGATGAGAGACTTCTTTACCGTTGGTAGTCCAATCAGGCTAGAAAAGGTTAAACCTATACAGATTGGATGGTCATTCATATACTTTTATGAGCATGAATGAAACCAAGTTTGCTCAATAATCTTTTCTTGATGAGATGGCTGGAAAAGAGCTTAACGACAACCGATAGTGAGATTTTTCGTAAAGTACGCCTTCTCTGCCCAAGAAAGAATAAAAGTATGCAGAGGGGAACGGTCTTGGCTTGAGTGTGCCAAGGGTGTTCTTTTCATTTTACTGGTCTACATGGTCCAAAAAAAGAGGTAAACGAGGCGATGTAGATGCCCTTTCCTATACTTAGCGAGTGGGAAAGGAAGTAGTTGCGCTCGACTATCTTTTCATTGTTTTAAGGAGTAAAAAAAGAGCTTTAAATGAAACTCCATTGTGGTCAATCGATTGCGGTGGCATAGGCAGTGCCCCCTAGCAGGATGGTGGAAAGAGGTCCAAAGGTCATTCACATAGTATGGACAGAGCAGAAGGCTCTCAAACATACCAATACATGCGTGGGATAGATCGTGGCAGAGGCTCGCAAGTCGATGTGGCAGAAGGCATGCAAACCGAGGTGGCTCTCGGACAGAGGTCAGGAGAGCGTGTGTGTGTGTTGCGGTGAATGGACTTGACTACATGTGATGTGAGTGCAAGTCTGGGGGCACTTATATGCCAAATACATGCAAGAAAAAGAAATCATTTTGTGGACAGTGGTCCAAAGGTCCGCCCTAGGTGCGATGAATAGAAAAGACAACTATGTGTTAAAAATACAAAACAAAAACTAAAAATTACATTCCTTAATGGGCAGTGGTTTGAAAACTCGCATGAGTAGCGGTCGAGAGGTGTGATACAAGTACAGGTCTGTAGACACTTGCATCATTATGCCATGTCTCATGAATCGAGGTGACTTGTAGGAAATGGTACCGAAATTGATTTACTAAACATGAGATGATGGTCTCATAAAGAGATAGAAATTTGGGCCCGGAGTTGTGAGAGGTGTCTCGAACAGGTTCTAGGTGACTTTGGATTAGCAGCTACTGGTGCTTCCCCTGACTTGTGGTAAATAACGTTGAAAAACAAGAAAAGGGAAAAAACTACGCTATAAGGGACTCATAGTGGTTATATCAGGCATAGACTCTCTTGACGTGGAGCCCGTTGCACGGCTTCTTCAAGAGTCGACTGTCTGAGTCAGCGAAGAGGTATGCCCCCTTGCCAAGATGAAGGTCATTGGCAAGGCAGGATGACGAAATCTGGTCATTTATGGGAAGAACCAATTCCACACTATGGTTTAAAGGGAATGGGGTAAAATTGAAGGTGGTATTACATATATCTCCTTCATTGCATAAGTGGTGCCGGGATAGATCAGGTGGATCTTCCACAAGCAATGAGATGGAAGGGCGACTGGTGCTAGCAATCATGTAAATGGTATTGGTTGTGGTTTTTGTGGCCTTTCCCCCAGTCTTTGTTGGAGGATGAGGGGTATGCCTAGAGACAGGAGGAGTCTTTGATGGACCTGGAGGTAGGTGCAACATCATCTCAATTGGATGGACATGAGTCAACACATCCTGGGGCCTTAGAGTTAGGGTAGGTGGTTCAAGGTACCACACAAGATATCCTAGTGTGAAATCCTATAGATTGCAGGTTTCTAAGACAGACTTACTCACGATCTTGGATGGTAGGAAAAGGAAAGGGAAAAGGAAAAGGAAAAGGAAAAGGATCATGTTGATTGGGAATGAACCCCAATGTTTCCCTGGTAACTGAGGTTGAGGTTGCGACTGAGATTGCGGCTATGGTTGGGGAAACAATGGAAGAGACAAGTTTGATGGACCATCAGTGATGGTGGAGCTAAGTGGGTCAGTTGAATTGGACATCATGTAAATGGACATGGTGTCTGAAGAAGGCGGTGGTGGGTGCACTTCTTCGATCAAGGTGATTTCAGACTTAAGGGAATGTTAACGGAGGTCAACTAGAGCCATTCAAAATTCAGGCAGGTCTTGGAAATGGTGGGAGTAATGTCCATACAAGCCGCAAAGGGCACAAGCATGGTTTGTCCTCAATGCTTTGTTCCTGAATATGGGTGCGGTTGGGAGTTTGACCATGGGGATGTTTTTCTTTGTGTCCATGGCATCTAGATGCGCACAGATCACTGGGATTTCAAGGAAATTCTGAGTTAGATGGACCTGTTTTTCATAGATGAAACAAGTGGGACTTGTCACGGTTCTGTAGTGGCTTTGGAATTCTTTCCCCTGGCCCTTTTCAGGTGGGACGGGGCAGGTGCGGGTGCAGTTGTTGGCTTTTGTGGAGCGGGTGGAGGGTGATACTCGACCGCGATGGGTTGCACCAGGGTTAAGACAACCTAGGGAATTGCTGGTTGAGCTGGTGGGTCAAGATACCACACTGGAATTCCCAACGTAAAGTTGGGTAGGCTTAATGTGGCCATGACCAACTTGCTCATGACACCAGGTGGGGGGAAGAGGAAGGGAATCATATGGACTGGGGATGAGCCCAAATAAATCTCAGCTGGTTGCATGTGGGGATGCAGTTGTGGTTGTGGCTGTGCGTAATGCTACTACTGTGAATGATGTTGCGGCTGTTGGTGGTGTTGCGCCTATGGACGATGTAGTGGTTGTGGTTGGGGCTGCGGCTGCGATTGTTGTTTGGGTGCAGCGGTGCTTGATGAGACCATGCACAAGTTTGCAGTTTCATTTTGTGTCAGTCATGGTGACACTAATAGGAAAGGATCCATCATGGAGGTATCAGCAAACAACCAAGGGCCCACATTCAACAATGGGGAGGCTAGTGTGTTTTCAACCATATTGTTGGTAGCAGGGACAACATTAGTGTGTGTGGTCGCCCCTTGTGGCTCAATGGTGGTGATGGTAGGGATAATGTTGGTAAGTGCCATTAACCCTTGCGGATCATGGTAGGTGAGCTGATCAACCGTCACAATATTCCCTTCATGGGGGAACATCATGAGATGGAAGACATTTGATGTGACAGCTCGCATGGCATACATGTAACTTCTCCTGAGGAGAAGGTTGTAGTCTAGTTGAGCATTAACGACCTCTATACCGATCAGCACTGTCTTCCCGGCTAATGTAATGGGGACATAGGGGAGGATTCCTTGGGCTTTAGTGGGATTTCCATCATAAGCCCATAAGGTTGCGGAGGATGGTTGCAGAATTGGTGATCCAAGTTTCTGCCAAACTAAGGTAGACACAATGCACGTGGATGCCCCCTCATCCACTATGCACTAGTGCACAACCAAATTCTGGATAGACACTGGGATTTGGAAGGCGATGGTGGATGGCATGCATGGTTCTCCATTCTCTGTGTCAAATGTGATCAACTTGGAGTTGGAGGGGTCTACTGCCCCAAGGGTGGCTAGTAAGGATTTCTGCTGCATTGGGCATGTTTTAAGTACCTCAAGAGTGGACATGGCGGTTGGTGTTTGGGCCAAATCATCCACAATGCTATAGCTGACTGTAGCTCTAGCTATGGAATTATTGGCAATCCTATGTATGGGGGGGCGCGAGAATGGGGGTAACTGAAGAGGTAGGTTGACTATTTTGGATGTTGATGCCGCTGATGTGTTAGCGGGTTCAGTGGTGGTACCGTACTGATTCCATCGGGTTTGCAAGTTGACTTCTTCAGTTGTCATGGCTAGCAGGTGGTGAACACCTGTTTCAGCCGTGGGAGGTGCCCCCAAAGCATTGGGATTGGGTTGGGGAGGAGGTGCAGTTGCCACCAACCCTTGGACTGGTAGTGGGTTTTGAAGCACCATAGGAGGAGTTCCTTGTGGTGTTGGGTTGGATTGGGCTTGATTTGCAGCGTTGGTGGCCTATTGGGCCTCGTTTTGAATGGTCTTCTTAGCTCAACCCATGAGGGGACACTCGAATGTGTAGTGCTGATAAACATCATAGAGTGTGCATGGTTGGTTTGTGCACAACGGAGCATTGCATCTTGGTGCATTCTGTCGTGGGGGATTCTGAGCTGGCCGATTTGCCTCGACATTGTTGGGAGGGTTCGGTTGTTGACCGCCTCCCTCTGGTTGGTTATTTCCTTGGTTACGGGGCCAGTTATTTATAGCTTTCCCTTGTTGATTATTGGGGGTAGGCTGGTTGGGACAGTTTTGTTGTGCGAACATTTGTCCCAATGGAGTGGGTGGAGTGGGGGTGAGGGCTTGAACTGGTTGCACTGGTGGTGCATAATAGATTTGTGGGGGTGGCGGTGCCACAAATGTGGGAATTTTCCCCACATACTATTGTGCTAGCCAAGCCATGGCCTAAGCCTGCTGTAGTGGCGTAGGTTGTGCATAGGAATTTGTTGCTCCGGACTGGGACATCATTCTAGGATAGTCCGGGGCTTGGTTTTGGTAAGAAACATTAGCAGTGTTTCTTGGTTGTGGTGTAACAGTAGGTGGTGTCGGTCGAGGCTGTGACTATTGGGAGACCGATCTTATGATGTCATCCATAGCATGGGATTCACCTGGTGCATCACTATATGAGGTACTCGACCGGGGAGCGTCTGGAATTATGGTGTATAGGTATCCAAACTAAGCATAGATAAGGTCAAACTGTTGGGCCTTCAATATGGCCTCTTCTTCGGATTGGGGACGTTCGGATGCGACATCCTTTTCTATGGGCAGGAGCAAGGTCTTAAGGAACCAATCCAAGAAGATCCTGTCATCAAGTTGGATTTTACCTAAGCTACGGCATCGCCGACACTCATGGATATGGTCAGTTATATGAGTGGCAATGCTTTGACGGTAGGATAGCAAGATCTTCGCCCCTTCGTCATATCTGACAGGGAGTTGGAAATACTATAGGAACATGAAGGCTAGGGAGTGTTGCCTCCTTTCACACACCTGGGTCACGTGGCAGAAATCTTCAAGAGACTTGATGTGTCCTTGGGGGAAAGTCTCAAGTCAAGACTGTCACCTTGTTCTTGAATCCTCCGTTTAGGCTCAACTCCTAAGGAAGCCAAGGGGGGTAGACCCTATTAAGTTGCTAAGGAAAAATTATTTAGTATGGTGATGTTAAATTGAATAAGTTACTTAGGAGTTTGAAATTTAACCATAAACAACCATAGATGACAAGATACAAAATGAGCGCACGAAAGAACAATGCTGAGACACAATATATATATATAGAAATAAAATAGCCAATTCCTTAAAATGGAGTCAAAATATAATCAATGTACTTGCATGTGCTTGGAGTGAATTGTTGGAGCAGGGTCCCGCAGCTACAGAAGAAGTTGCTAGTTTAGCGGATAGATAAGTTTTGGCGGAGAGAATATAAGATAGAGCTACGACACCGTAGCACGTTTCCAGCTACAGAGCAGAGCCAGAAACCATGACGGAGAAGTCAAGGAAGACGACTGTACCCGAGTGGCCAAGAAGAGAGAGCTCACCCACTGCATTGAAGGAAGCGGCGAAGATAGGAGGGCTCAGCGACCCTCATAAAGGAAAAGGAGCAACAAGGCTGAAGCATTGAAGACAAAGGACAGAAAAGTGAAGCGGTGCACAGTACCCATGATCAACGCCGAGAAGCATGGAAGACTGTAGAGAGCTGTGGTGTGACGGAAAGTGGCTACCTCAAGTACAGATATGGCTGACTGTCACTAGTTAGGGTTTTGGGTTACTGTTGGGATAGGCCCACAGTGTTGTAATGGAAAGACCTTCGGGCTGCCTATAAAGGGATATATTTTGTATTGTAAAAGGGTTGGTTAGATAGTTAGACAACTGTTGGGTGATATAGATAATAGAAGTAACATAGACTATCGTAAAATCCAAGATCTGGTTCTGTTATTAGTGGAAGCAATCTTACTGTAACCAGTAGCTGGCTTATAGAGCATGCATGTAACGATCCGCAGGGATCGACGGAGAAGGAAGAGTATATTGTAGGAGTGCAATATAGAGGAGAAAAGAGATCTAAGAGAGAAGATCTCGAGCTGCATATGCGGTGCAGTAGAACTGTGTTTTACCTTCCCCTGAGCTATAATAAAAAAACAGTTATGTGGACGTAACTTCCATCCTGGAGGTGAACCACGTTAAAATTGAGTGTTAAGTGATTGACTTATATGTTATGTTTACTTATGCATTTATCAGTTATTTCATGGAATTTGTTCACAGTTTAAGGAATGAATGTGTTAATCACTTACAGCAATATAGAAGGATAAACATAAGTTGAAGTCTTTGGCATGTTGTATGTGGGTTTAGTTATGCTTTGCTTGAAATGGTCACTAGTCGCAGTATTGAACAGCCTCGTATGTTGAGCCTTGTGAGTCGACACGAACAACGCTAAGTGCGCTGAACCGTGGGAGTAGGTTATCGTAAGAAGGCGATACCGCACCGGCAGAGGACCTGCGATGCGCGATACTGTAGGTTAAGGGCTTAGCGTTGGGAGGAAGTTATGTGTCACCTGGTGAGCGGCGATGCGATAAGGCTGGAGTCATCGCGAGGAAGTGAAAGTGCGTGACATGGAAAGGGACCACACGACAATAGAAGGGATATCTCGTGGCTAGAAGAGCTGCGAGACAAGGAGACTGCGCGACACGAGTAGAGGAGTCGTGCGATGTGCAGAGATAGAGACCTCGCAGCTAGAAGAGATGCGAGTCGTAAGAAAATATGCCACAGAACCTGGTCCAAGATGCTTGAGTCCTTGGCCAACCCATTAGAATCACTTCGGGTGAGACTTTAGGACGCTTCGCAGTCTATTGCCGAAAGGGCCAGTGAGCTAGGGGTGTTGTTGGTTGATTATAGTAAACCTGGGTCTGCCCATCATAACCAACAAATGGTTTCGTTGTCGGCTTTGAAAAAACAGAGCGCTGATGTTTTGGTGGCGTCCTACGAGAGACGAACTCAACGAGTGGGTTTGGTCTAACCAGAAATATTTTGCCGAACGAGAGAATAGGAGTCCTAAGCTGAGTAAAGAGGCTTGGTTGCAAAAACATATCAGTTCAGACATACATGTGATATTTTTTGCTACCTTTGGAAACGAGCTATACGACTGGTTATCCAAGTTGACGGATACAAGCATATTCAAGAAGAAAAGAAACATTGTCTGGACACTGGAGCTGATTCAGACTGTGAAGGACCTTGATAATCTGCTCACGAGGATAGTAGACTTCTGGCTTGCGAGTGTGCTAGACGGCTTTGACACAGAGTTTGTAGTTGACCAGAGAAAGAGCTTCAGCGAGGCTGAGCGCTACTTATTCAAAGGATATCATGGTAAGTACCTCAGATCTTTCAACTTGTCCATTAAGATGCTATTATATGAAAAAGGAACAATGGATCTAGTTTCAGATGAATAGGTAGAGATAGTAATGTCACAAGAGTTTGAAAGTGATTTTGATGACATTGGACGAACACGTAGTGGAAAGAAGTATAAAGTAGATTTCAGATCTCCAATATTTGAAGACAGTCCAGATCATACTAGACAGCAGAGTCCTAGTACTACAAAAGGTTCAGAAGGGGTTATCCCTTACCACCCTTATACCCCACAGAAACAGACTGGGACTCAGAACAATCCCGTAGGAACTCCATCTAGTAGCTCACAGATAGTACCTACCACCGCTACATCACCTTCACCTACACTGTCGAGTGGTAGTAACACAGTAAATCAACATCCACCGCGTAGAAATAGAATGGGGGATGATATGAATTTACCTATATTTAAGGGAACAGGGGCAGAAGACCCAGAGCAGCACTGGTTTTTATGTGAAGCCATGTGGACCATTAAAACCATCAATGATGATAATCTTAAACTTGTACAGCTGGTCACCACACTTAGAGATCGCGCCTTAACATGGTATATCAAGTATACCACAGTACCCAGAACACTTGCCCAGGTCAAGACTGCCATGATTAAAGAGTTTAAGAAACCTAAGTTTGAGTCATAGTGTATAACAGAACTCAAAGACATCAAGAAACTACCTAGAGAGTCGGTGTGGGACTTTGATCAGAAATTCAAAGCCCTTATAGACCAAGTCAGTTTTGAGTTTGCGTCGGAGCAGCATAAGGAATGGTTTATCGCAGTGCTTCTCCCTCACATCAGACTGCCGTTAATGCAGCAGAAACTCCAGACTCAGGATGATGCATTGGAGATGGCAATGAAACTCGAGGCTTCACCTCTAGCTGAGACTAGTACAGGAATGACAACTTTACAGAACCAGTTGGCTAATCTTACATTATAGTTGCACGAGCTGAAGAAAGGGAAATACGTTGCGCAAGAGATATGGTGCGTAAAATGTAAAGCACAGGGCCATAGTAAAGACAATTGTCTGGTCTTTGTAGAATATATAGCAACAGGGGCTCCTAACCCCTTACCACAGACCCACGGGCCATGGTGCAAGATATGCAAAATGCAAGGACACCTACCCCACCATTGCCCTCTACTTCAGAAGTACGTGCAGACACCTAAAAACTTATACTGCGTCTTCTGCAAGTCTGTAGGACATTAGAAACAAGATTGCCAAGCCTATGATCTCATGGTCAGAGCAAAGCAAGACTTGTATAGAGTCCAATCGGAAACACAGGGTCCAGCAGCAGGAACACAGCAGGATCTGGCTTATGGTGGTCGGGGCAGAGGATTCAGAGGACGAGGCCATGGAGGAGGCTTCAGCCGAGCAGAAGGATTTGGTCATGGAGAAGGCTTTGGCTGTGGTCGTGGACCAGTGACGTGTTACAGCTATGTAGTTGTAGGACACTATGCTAGGGACTGTCATAGCCCCACTACCACATGTAATTATTGTAAATCTTATGAACACACTATTGAGGAATGTCCTACCTTGATAGCTAAGATCAGATAACCTAAGCCAGCAGCACACCAGAACATCTAGCTTATTGCTGCTGAGCGGGACGAGCCAGAACCAAGAGTCAATATTGTGACCCGTAGCGATGTTTCTACCAGTGGGACATCGCAGGAAACAGGGAAGAACACAGAGCAGGAGTGGGTGCGCAGAGCTCCTAACAAAGCAACACCACTCGACCTGCAAAAGAACAAACAAACGTTTCAGGAAGCTAAGGCTTTCTTTGATGACCCTACGCAATCAGGATCACAGGTACCGCCGTCTAGGGGTGTACTGCAGCAAGCACCTTGTAGCAATAGCCTTGTACAGACATCGCAGGCTACCACATCTGGAAGACACGATGAGGAGGAGATGGAAGGAAGTGTATACTTCTTCCTACGGAGTTTTCTAAAACTAGTAAGAAATGAGCAAGCTATCACCAAACTTCAGCGCATAGTTGATCAGTGTCAGCCATCCTCTTCCGTGAGCAGTACACAGTGTGCTATTCATAATATTATAGGACATCCAAGAAAAAGGAGGGATATGCGACTCACAGCTCAGATTGGAGAGTTTGAAATGGATGAGGTCATTCTAGATCTAGGATCAGATGTAAACGTTCTCATTAAGAAGACATGGGAACAGATGGGTAGCCCTAAGTTAACCAGATCGCCTATCCATCTAATATTAGCTAATCAACAACGGGTAGCACCCCTGGGTCGGTTACTGCAAGTACCAGTTGATATTGACGGAGTTCACAGCTTTGCAGACTTTGAAGTTATAGAAATCATTGGCGATAGTAAACCCTACCCAGCACTACTAGGCATTGATTGGGCAATCGGTAACATGGCTGTTATCGACCTAAAGAGAAGAAAAATGACCTTTGAGGATGCGCAGATCTGGGTCATCGCACCGTTGGATCCTTTTCAGGGTCCTAGATATATTGAACCTATCCAAGCAGAAGAGGAGGCACATAACATAGAAAGCCTCTATCAGATGACTACAAACCAGGGCGACTATGTTAACCCAACCGCAGAAGGGAACATTAGTTGGCGATGCGACAGCTCATGCGCATCGGATTCAGAGGTTGGTCTAGAAAACTGGCAGAACAGACTTCACAAAGTCTCAGCACACAGATGTGCGTACTTGACTAAGTCACTGCGATGGATTGGCGCAAAGATCAATGAGATTCCAGCGTTTCATGGTCTAACTGATATCCAGGACTTTCTCGAGCAGTTTGAATGATAGATTCCTCATGAACAGAGGATCACATCTATGGATCTTGCAGTACGAGCCACACCTGCAAGATGGTGGTATGCACACAAAGAGAATATCGTATCATGGGATGATATTAAAAGATTGATGGCCATCAGGTTCTCCATCGACACCGATTACGTTCAGCAAAAATACACAGTAGAAAGTAACCCCAGGTCACACATTTAGGCATGTGAACAGGATTGGTTGGACATTCCCGAGGATGAATGGGTTCACCGATTAATTCACACTTTGGACACAGTTCCAAGGAACTGGTATACAGAGACAAAATTGCGCAAGGGAATGACTACATGGCCCCTTATGATAGACAGCTTCCTACTCACCTTCACTTTTGAATCTGAGTATCCGAATGTTGATCAGGCCTTAGACATAATAAAGATAGAGATATTTGAGGACTGTACCCCATTAGTACAGACTCAACCTGACTGGGCCGTTCAGTTAACATAGGCACTAGAGTACTATAACTTTAAAGCAGAACCAGAGGACAAGGATGAGGATCCTCGCAGTACCAACATCCTAGAGTCGGAAGGGACTCGCGATGTTGAGGGACCACAGCTAGAAATTCCAGAAATCACAGAGCCCATCAAGATTAAGAAGATCAATATTGGAACAGACACAGAACCTAAGTTTGCCTCTATTGGATATTATTGGAGTGATGAAACAGTCGGATAGATCACCGACTTGTTGCATGACTATCAGGACCTATTTCCCACCAAGTTCACAGAGATGAAGGGAATAGTTGGAGACCTTGGAGTCATGAGGATACCATTGAAGGAGGATGCTAGATCAGTAAAGCAGTGTCCCTACAGATTGAATCCATGATATAAATACAAAGTAAAGGATGAGATCGATAAGATGCTAGCGGCAGGCATCATTGATCCGGTAGAAGAGAGTGAATGGGTTAGTCCCATGTTCGTACAGGAAAAGAAAACCAAAGGAGACATCAGGATCTGTGTCGATCTATGCAAACTCAACGATGCATCGCTTCATGATCCATTTCTGACACCGTTCACTGATGAAGTGTTAGACAACGTGGGAGGACAGGAGGTCTACTCCTTCACCGATGGCTTTTCAGGCTATCATCAAATCAGAATCCATCCAGAAAATCGATCTAAGACCACCTTTGCAACAAAATGGGGCTCGTTCCAGTATACGGTAATGCCCTTTGGTCTTAAGAATGCACCAGCTATATTTTCTAGAGTAGTAGTTGTTGTATTTAAAGAATACATTCATAAATTCCTAGAAGTATATTTTGATGATTGGACTGTATTTGGACTCGTTGACAAGCACGTAGGAGATCTAAGACTAATGTTAGAGAAATGTAGGCAGTACCAGATTTCTCTAAAATTGAAGAAATGTATATTTTGTACACCATTTGGTATTTTGTTGGGTCACATTGTTTGCAGACAAGGCTTGATGGTAGATCCACAAAGATTGCCATCATTGTAAATCTTCCAGCACCCAACTCAGTCAAGCAACGGAGGACAGTACTTGGTCATACTGGGTACTACAGAAAATTCATCAAGGGCTACGCAAAGATTACAGCATCGATGGAGAAATTGCTAAAGAAGGATGTAAAATTCCTATGGAATGAGGAATGTCAACAGAGTCTAGACACACTCAAGGAGAAGATGGTTATAGCACCCATATTAGTATTTCCAGACTGGACTAAGCCATTTCATGTACATGTGGATGTGTCTAGCATCGCACTAGGGGTTGTTTTAACACAACTAGGAGAAGGAGATATTGACCATCCTGTCGCATACTCCAGCAGAAAAGAACTACACCACCACAGAAAGAGAAGGGTTAGCTATGGTGTACGCACTGCAGAAGTTCAGGCACTACCTATTGGGTGCCTCGTTTAAGATGTTCACTGACCATTCAGCGTTAAAGTATCTGGTCAATAAACCAATGTTAGGGGGGAGAATCTGCAGATGGTTACTCCTCTTTCAGGAGTATGATTTCGAAATCATTGTGAAACCAGGAATATTGAACGCCGAACCTGATCATCTGTCACGAATAGACTCAGGAGAGGAGCCAAGTAACCTAGAGGATAATTTGCCAGATGCGTAGTTGTTTTCTATTCAGATCACAGACGACTACTATGCTGATATTATCCACTTCCTTACTACGGATTAGCACCTGATGAGTTTACTAAGCAGCAAAAGAAGCAATTGGTTGTTAAAGTAGCAGACTTCACCTTGATCATAGGACAGTTATACAAGTTAGGTCCAGATGAAGTCCTGCGCAGATGTGTGATGCCGCATGAAAAAGAGACTATCATCAGGGAGGCACATTGAAGAACCACAGGAGGTCATTTCGCAGGAAAGCCGACTGCATAGAAAATCCTGGCTGTAGGATTATGGTGGCCTACATTGCACAAAGACACTAAGGACTTTTGCAGATGCTGCGATATCTGCCAGAGGGTAGGAAAACCCTCGCGACGCGATGAAATGCCGCTGCGACCGCAGGTTACGCTGCGCGCATTTGACAAGTGGGCTATATACTTTGTGGGTCCTATCAACCCACCAGGAAAACGAACTGGAGTGAGATATATCATCACTGGAACAGAGTACCTCACCAGATGGGCAGAGGCCAAGGCAGTAAAGAATTGTGATGCTGTTACAGCTGTACAGTTCATTTTTGAGAACATCATCAGTAGATTTGGATGCCCAGTAATTTTGATGAGCGACCAAGGTACCCATTTCTTGAACATCATTATTGAGGCCTTGACAGAAGAATTCCAGATTCAGCACCATAAGAGCACTCCCTACCACCCACAGGCTAATGGTACGGTGGAGGCCTTTAACAAGATTTTAGAAAATGCGCTTACCAAGATCTGCAACAGCCAAAGGAATGATTGGGACCTTAGAGTTAACGTTGTATTATGGGCGTACAGGACCACATGCAAGAAACTTACAGGACACACACCTTTCAGCTTGGTGTATGGACAGGAGGCTGTTATGCCCATGGAGTATATCCTTCCTAGTTTAAGAATTGCTCAAATTACCGGGATGATCGATACAGACACAGTGGAAGAAAGGCTAGCACAGCTGCTTGCCTTAGAAGAAGACAGATTCATCGCGGGATTCCATCAGAAAGTACAGAAGGCACGAGAAAAAGCTTGGCATGACAGACACATTAAGAGTAAAACTTTTCAGATCGGAGACCTAGTGCTCCTCTATGACAGCAAGTTTATTAAGTTTCCAGGGAAGTTCAAGATGCATTGGCTGGGGCCATATCAGATACAGTACCTTACAGAGGGAGGTGCCATTCAGCTCAGCAAGCTGAATGGGGAGATTCTTCCCACTTGGATTAATGGCAGTAGGCTTAAGCTCTATAGTGATAGCCACCCCGCCTCTCAGCCCTAGCTTAGCCAGTTTATGGTGGTGTAGATGTCCAGTGTAGTTGAAAGGAGGCATCACACCAAGAATGAGTCTACACCAGCAGGTATTCTACGTATGAGGAATCGCATAAGATCGGTTCAATTTTGTGCAAGTCATCAATGGCTTGCGGGGAAGAATAAAAAAGGGGAACTTAAGTATTATTTTACGCAGGTGACGTGGAGTCACATCGCGGCAGTGCGATGTTTCCCCGTGCCATGTACCCACTTTGCAAGGAAGCAGAGGGCTAGTCAAGTCACCTTCTGGCCAGTAGTTAATGAGGAAATGACCGGTATATCTTACCGTAGATTTGGCAGCAGTATAATCAATTTTTCTAGATTTGGTAAATCTTCGACGAGACTAGCGCCTGTACACACACATTTCAAGGGAAATTCGATCGGATTTCCGCATTTATTAAGGATCGGATGACGGGTGTGGTCTTGTCCAGGCATTTATTATGACCGACGGGTTCATTCTAGATGACCGTTGTGTCCGGGATTATCGTATTGGGCATAAAAGCAAAAAGTATTCAATTGGGACGGTTACGTTTGCAGAAAAACCGAGAGCTATAGAGTAAGTTGTTAAGAATTCCCTGTGAAGAGCTAAGTTTGTTACAGAGTGCTGTGATTTTCAAAAGTTGCAACCATTGCACATCCACCGTTTTGCACTGAGAGGGTTCTGCCCAAAGAGGAACCTCTAGAAGCAATGTTGGACACATTTGAGTAAGGCGGCCTTGCGTCTGCCATGACGACGATGCTCAAGGTTGTGAAATTAGATGCATCACAGGTCAAAAAGCTACTAAGGATGAGGAGTCAAGCGCAGGATATCGAATATGTCATCAAAGTCTTTTCTAAGGAGAAGAAGCAAGACGAGCCGATCACTGAAGATAAGAAAGCAGAGCAGAAGAATGATGAGAAGAACTCTCCCGTCAGGAAGAAAGTAAAAATGAGAAAAAGAAGACAACAGGAGAAGGTCGCCAACCTATCTGATCAGCTAAGAGAAGAACAAGAGATTGTGGAGGCAATGAAACAAAAATCTGACGATCAGAGGCAGCATGAGTACCTGGAGCACCTCGAAGAGAAGAAAAGTGGAAGCGGACAACAAACCCAGCAAATGGTAGAATTCCGGCATCCAGACAAAGCCTTGTTCTCAGAATGGAATTCATGGTTTGCATCCCTTCCATATAAAAGGCTCCAGGCCGAGCGGCATGTTTTGAGAAGCCTCGAAGATACAGATTTATATCTTCCATATCGCGCGAGCTCTAACCCAGATAGAGAGGAGTTCTCGTGATACCAGAGATTTGAATCCTTATGGTAAGCATAAGGATAGCAGGTCTTGCAAGCGACAAGACTGTGAGCATAACAATAAGGAACGGTACGAGATACCTACGAACTAAGTTAACAAGAGGACTCCAGTATTAGTCAAGCTATGCTTGAATCGGCACAGGATCGTGTCGAAGCAATGCAGAACAAAGTCGCAGGACTTCGAGACAAGTTTAATAAGGCTTCGCAGGAAGCCAAGGCAAAGCTACAGCAGGAGAAGCCCGCTGGTAGTGGCTCGAGGGCGAGCCACAAGTAAGTGTTAGGGGACTGTTGGAGCAGGGTCCCGCAGCTACAGAATAAGCTGCTAGTTTAGCGGATAGATAAATTTTGGCGAAGAGAATATAAGATAGAGCTACGACGCCGTAGCACGTTTCTAGCTACAGAGCAGAGCCAGAAACCATGACAAAGAAGATGGAGAAGTCAAGGAAGACGACTGTACCCGAGCGGCTGAGAAGAGAGAGCTCACCCACTGCATTGAAGGAAGCGGTGAAGACAGGAGGGCTCAGCGACCCTCATAAAGGAAAAGGAGCAATGAGGCTGAAGCATTGAAGACGAAGGACAGAAAAGCGAAGCGGTGCACAGTACCCATGATCAGCGTCGAGAAGCATGGAAGACTGCAGAGAGCTGTGGTGTGACAAAAAGCAGCTACCTCAAGTACAGATATGGCCGACTGTCACTAGTTAGGGTTTTGGGTTACTGTTGGGATGGGCCCACAGTGTTGTAATGGCAAGACCTTCAGGCTGCCTATAAAGGGATATATTTTGTATTGTAAAAGGGTTGGTTAGACAGTTAGACAACTGTTTGGTGATATAGATAATAGAAGTAACATAGACTGTTGTAAAATCCAAGCTCTGGTTCTGTTATTAGCGGAAGCAATCTTACTGTAACCAGTAGTTGGCTTATAGAGAATGTATGTAAAGATCCGCGGGGATCGACGGAGAGGGAAGAGTATATTGTACGAGTGCAATATAGAGGATAAAAGAGATCTAAGAGAGAAGATCTCGAGCTGCATATGCGGTGCAGCAGAACTGTGTTTTACCTTCCCTTGAGCTATAATAAAAACACAGTTCTGTGGATGTAACTTCCATCCTGGAGGTGAACCACGTTAAAATCGAGTGTTAAGTGATTGACTTATATGTTATGTTTACTTGTGCATTTATCAGTTATTTCATGGACTTTGTTCACAGTTCAAGGAATGAATGTGTTAATCAATTACAGCAATATAGAAGCATAAACATAAGTTGAAGTCTTTGGCATGTTGTATGTGGGTTCAGTTATGCTTTTCTTGGAACGGTCACTAGTCACAGTATTGAACAGCCTGGTATGTTGAGCCTTGTGATTCGACACGAACAACGCTAAGTGCGCTGAACCGTGGCAGTAGGTTATCGCAAGAAGGCAATACCGCACCGGCAGAGGAGCTGTGGTGCGCGATACCGTAGGTTAAGGGCTTAGCATTGGGAGGAAGTTACGTGTCGCCTTGTGAGCGACGATGTGATAAGGATGGATTCATCGCGAGGAAGTGAAAGTGCATGATGTGGAAAGGGACTGCACGACAGTAGAAGGGATATCTCGTGGCTAGAAGAGCTGCGAGACAAGGAGACCGCGCGACGCGAGCAGAGGAGTTGCGCGACGCACAGAGATAGAGACCTCGTAGCTAGAAGAGCTATGAGTTGTAAGAAAAGACGCCACAGAACCTGGTCCAAGACGCTTGAGTCCTTGGCCAACCCATTAGAATCACTTCGGGTGAGACTTCAGGCCGCTTCGCGGTCTGTTGCCGAAAGGGCCAGTGAGCTAGGGGTGTTGTTGGTTGATTATAGTAAACTCGAGTCTGCCCATCATAACCAACATGAATGTTTTTTGATTGCCTTTTGGTATGTTTTAAGTTAATGTGAAATATGAGTTGATTAAAATTAGGAGAAGGGGTGGACTCCAGATATACTTGAGAGTACTTGGAGTATGTCCAAAACTAAACCTTCACAGCTACCCACAAGGAATATTTGGGATGAATGGAGTCTCTGAGGCTATTGTTCATAATGCACCCACAAGTGTAACAGAGATCGGCGCCCCGAGGTCACTTTTCAGGAGTTCCCACTTCCTTTGGTTATTTTTCCACTGTAATGGTTTGATCGAGGTGTTGTATTTTCACCTGATGGTTTGTCAATTTGGGAGAGTGAATCCTAATTATTCTAGTCACTCAAGTGATTTTGATGTAGCTTGACTGATCAGATGAACCGCAGCCAAGTGCATACCATACACACCGGAGTCTTGTCAATTTTAGTAAATTTTAAGATAGGTGTTCTTGTTAAAAAGAAAACCCTCCAGGGACCTCTTTCGATCCAAGTGGATCTCAATCAGGGAATCAAGGAGAGGTTAATTTTATTATAGCTGATGAAATAGTTGATGAAAAATAAAACAAAGATACAGAATGATGGTTTTCTAATTAGTCCTACCACGCATCTCTTTCCCCTTTCAGGTCAATCAGTAAGTCGTGGGATAAGTACTAAAATTAATTTGAAACCTCAGATATGGAATATGGAAATGATTATAAATCAAAGTATACTACCCCACAGATTAGAACTATGCTAAATTAAAAAAAGATAACTGAAAAGCAGAAAAAAAGACACAGACGCAAATCCCCCCAGGGGGGATGGTGAATAGGCTCGAAAGAGGCTATTCAAAAAGATCTTTTGTTTTTATTAGTAGCGATTTACAATATCAGAAAATTGAAATTGATGCACTTTTTTCCTTGTTATCTAGGATCCAAATACTTACAACAAGCTTGTAACAAGCTAAAATCAAAACACGGCGGTGGGGGAAGCTTCTGGGAAGCTCTGGTTCTTCCAAGGGTTGGAAAATGGGTAGAGTCTCCTTCTATTTTTTGTTAGACCTGCTAAAAAATAGTGATCAATTAGAATCAAATGTGCCCAAACACACTTTAAAATTTTTTTGGGTCACCACACTAGTTACAGAAAAAAAAATAAGTAAAAAAATTGTTAAAAGGGGCTAATCTAGTTTTGCAAAAGGGAACCAAGGAAAGCAAGCTTTCCCTAGGATCTTGGCTTGATGTTTGTGCAGCCAATGAGATATGCACTTTTCTTGCAGAATTTAAATATTTAAATAATGAAAAAAGAAACTACCTTATGAGCAAGCTTTAGATCTATGCTTTAGCTACTTGCAAAAAAGGAAATTCCTACACCTAGATCTATATTTATGAAATTATAGATCTAAGAAACAAGACTCTTATGAAATAGATCTAACAATATATATTGAACTCTTAGAACTAGATCTGATCATAACAGGAAGAGACAGGTAACCGGAAGGCTGATTTTAATAGAAAGGAGGAAGAGAAGGGGAAAGGCCCGTTGTTGGATGGATCTGCAATGGAAACTTGTTAGTGGAATACAAAAGGGAAATGCCTTCAAATTTTTTTTGGATGTATAGTGGAGTCAAACTAGATCCACATCACATCTAATCCTTGCTACCTGAAATCTAAACACACAATCCTGCACGAAACCTCATGAGATATGGATATATATATGAAAAAGAGACAAGAATTACATGCAAATAAACTTATTAAACATGTATAATCTAGATCTTCAATCATATATGCTATGAGATATAGAAAAAACAAGTAACCTTAATTGCCCAACTATACTCCTACTGCTTCAGCTGAATTGTTCAAGCCAAATAGGGTTCAGATGCAGAAATTGAGAGAAAAGCCTACAACATCAATAGCCGTAAGACAATGCTTAATCCACACACATGAGAGAATTACACCATTTGGCCTGCAAAGCTTCTTTATTCCAACAATCAAAAGATTACAACAGTATTACAATAGCAAGCCCTTCAATCCAACTCTAACTAGCTTGGAAGAGGTAGCTTGTGCTTTTATTTATGTAAAAACCAGGAGATCTAGCCCAGGGGGGGTGCAAATCCCAAGGAGATAGATCATTGCAACTGAGGGAGAGTCCATTAATGCTGATCTGAAGTTGAACTGAGCCTACTTGTCAACCGAGGGGCTGATTGAGCTGACACATCAACCCATAAACCGACACATCAGTCCACAGAGCTTCCAGAAGAGCCCACACATGTGGAGGAGAGAGAGAGGGAACAATTCCCCATAAAGGCTACTGAAGATCAACTCTGGATCTGATTTGATCACCTCCTTTAGTCAAGGATTTGTCAGATCCAGTCAATCTGGTTCATATCTAACAGATTTCAATCAAATCGGCTGAGAATCCCTTGATCTGGGATTCTGGATTTGCTCCATTATTCATCAATTTATTAATTAAAATAATCAATAATTGATTTTTTTGGGATTTATGACCTGAGTGATGGAAAATCACTCAAAACTAGGAAAAAGTGGGTCCATGGGTTTACATGGTGCTCTTAGCTTGAAAATGAGCACCTATGTGACTGAAACTGATTATTTGGCCCATTTTTATTACAAAATCATTTTTTCCAATTAAACTATTAAAAATAGCCTAAGTTTTGGAAAAATTAAATTTTAATAAAAAACACTGAAAAAAAACAAAAAATTGAAAAATTGAAAAAACCTAGGGGGACTTAGACATGTTCATATGACTCGACCATGATGCCTATCATGTTTATACATTGACACATAGACTCTAATAACCTCAATAGGAATAAATGCCAAGCTGACCACCCCAAGTTTGGATGTATGGAGTGAAAAACTCAGAAATGATCAGTCGTTTATTCAACAACCAATAATAACCAAGGGAAAAAACACCCTTGGCTGATCGGATTGACAAATAAAGTCTAAGAGACCGAGTCTTTTACAGACACTATCATGCTCAAACATTCATTACAATTCCCCCATGGGGTATGAACATGTGACATAGTACAACAAAGCTCCCCAGAAGCAAGACTGAAGGTTCTCTGAAGTCCGAACAAGTTATCCTTGTCCGGTTCACCAGGCTCACTTGATGAAAAACCACTAAGTACAACTTAGGTAGTAACATTCTAGCTCCAACTGTGGGACGTGTGCTTGATCTGGTCTTTAAGGCAAGAAGAGGATACGAGAACACTAGAATCTCTAGTTTATATACCCTGTAAAAACATCTCAACCTGACAAGAAAACCTCTGTAGCACAAGCTTTATATAAAACCAAATGAACCATTAAGCTGAATTATTTAAACAAAATAAATGTAATTAACTAATGAATATTTTTTTTTATTATAGCTAAGTACAAAACATAAATGCAGAAAGTAAATGCTCTCTTTTAGGAGCTTATTTTCGTACTCTAAGCATGATATAAAAATGTTAGGTGTAATCAAAACTCCAAGGTAACCACCTAAGCATTTTATTAACAATTTTTTTTTTCTTGTCTTTGGTTACCAGCCAAAGTAAGGATACCTTATTCAGAAAATGCAAACCTGCATGATGATTTAGAATGGGTGGGATGGATGGGAGATCATAGGCATGAATAATGTCATAAAAAATCTTCCCCAACTTGTATGTGCTCATGCAGGCTGCTTATATCCATGACTGGATAGGACTGATATACCAATCAGAACGATGAGGCAGACTGACTATATCATCATATTGATCACTAGGTCTTATCAAATGATAACTCGTTGCACAAGCCCCAAGTAGCTCCAAATCATAAGGAACCTCTATATGTGAAAAAGATGGTTGAGACTGATATTCCATTGACTGCATCACATCTGACTTTTCACAACATATTTCCCAATGTCTTCATTACTGATACCCTTGTGTTGCTCTGCATGATATTAATCTAAATGATCACGTGAACATTTTGAATGCTCCTCTTCCATACTAAAGTTTTCCCAGGCATCCAGATCCATGCTCCCCTCTATGGACATATCGTAGATTGGACTTCCACAAATTTTTGAATAGACACTCCCCTTGTTGGACATATCATGGATGGGATTCTCCATAAGATTTTCACAATTTGGATTATTTATGAAATTCCAATAGTCATCACTCCCATCCATGTCATATGTGGGGGACTCTTCATCCATGGCACCATGCTCCTGCCTATGCATGTCCTCCTTGTATTCATAACAATCTTCTTCAGAAAAAAAATTACAAGGCAATAAACTTTCCAAACCTTCATCAACATGAGGAGAACAAGGTCTAGTGTCACCACACACCATACTGATCTTATCATAAGTTTCTTTATAGGCTTCTGTTATGATATCATGAAGAGGATCTTCAATATGATATTCAATCAAGGAAATGTTTTGGACATGTTCAATGGGATCACTAGGGATGTGTTGCTCAGTGGGTTTCTCTAGAGGGCTTCCAGCTGGAAAAATATCAGCATTGCAACACACTTGAGAATATCTCAAATTTTCAATGTTTTCAGCTATGGTGACATGAGGAGAGTCTTTAACAATGTGTTCCATCATGGGCTCCTCCTGAAGCTCTTCAATAGGATCATCCTGGATTTTCCCTCCCTCGGAATCTTGCTGTGTATTGGGAGATACCTCATATTCTTTAATAAGCTGCTTAATTACTTCCTTTCTTGAATAACTATGAGGAAACTCTTTGATGGGAGTATCATGGACCTCCTCTTCACTTAATTGTTCAAGAAGTGATTCCAATTCTTCAATACTTTGTATCATGGCAAAAGGTCCATCATATGTTTCCATGTGATACTCTGTCCCAGATAGGTAGAAGGTACAGATCTTTTCAAGGAACTTTTTCAAACCATTCATACTACCTCTACCATCATGCCACTACTCTAAAAACATCCAAAGGAAGCTTGGAAAAGAAGTTATATATTTATTAGGAAGGCCCTGATAGAACCAACAACAGGCCTCACCCCAAAAAGTACCAGCAAACATTTCCATCATATTGTCTTCATGAAGAATATTGAAGTCAGCCATCAACTGAAGGAAATATTTGACATGCCAGATGGCTGAATCACCATAGTTTCCATGAAAAATTGGAAGCCATTTATATGCACCCCCCACACTAGCACAAGATTTAGGAAAACCTGGGATGTTTGAGAAATCGATAGGCTGAAAAATTCCAGTTATCTGGGCACCATATTTCTCCTTTAATTCATCCATATCAAAAATTAATAGTATGCATTTGATATAACAATTAAAACTTATAATATATAGGTGGAGCTATCAAGTGATGAGATTTAAAGGTTTTAATATGTCGCATGGGCTCATCTACACACAACAAAACTCAACAAATTTATGAGAAAGCAGGGTTTTATCCCTTCAATGGAGTCGCCATGTGAAAAAGAAAAATAAGCATTTGTAAATCTTTTCACAAAAAATATTTTTTGATTTTCTTTGAAAAAATAAAAACTAAACAAAAGGTCAGTGGATTCACCAAATGAAAATTAAATATCTACTCTAAGCATTCATCAAACAAAGCAAAAAAAAAGGAAGAAAACAAAATTCGTACTCGGGAATAAAAAGATTTATCCCCCGCAACGGCTCCAAAAAGTGTTGCCGCCTTTCACCACACCTGGGTCATGTGGTAGAAATATTCAAGCCACTCGGTGTGTCCTTGGGGGAAATTCTTGAGTCAAGGTGTTATAGCCCAAAATGACACATCTCTGCCTGTGACCATTTTCCCATGATTTCGTCGCATGTCGGCACTTCATGAAAGTCACTAAAAAAACACCTATCTTGGAGGACCCATATCTTTAGTTTTCTAACTCCGTTTCACCTCATTTTTACACCGTTGGAAAGGTATTTCTGTTAGCTAAAACTTTCCAGAATACACCAAAGTCTGAAAATGCCCAAAAATACCTTAAAAAGTCGTTTTTTGTGTATTCATGACACTCCTTATGTACAACTCGCGAATCACTCGCGACTCTTGTGTTTTACAACTCGCGAATGCATATATTCGCAGGTTGCTCTTGTGGAAACTTGCGGGTCATTCACGGGTTGTCCTCCTTCATAGTCATGAATCTGTCTCTCAACATTAAAACATAAAAACACGCTTTTTGAGTTAGTTTGGGTGGTTATGCAACTGACTTCTTCAGTTGTAACTACTTTGTCTTCGTCCCTATCTCTCCTTAGCATATAAATAGAGGTAGCGAGATCCATGAGAGAGGATTGGAATTTATGCATTGTTATGCTAGAGGAATCAGGACTCTCTTTGCCCACACCTTTTCCCTGGAGGTCTTCCCTTAGTATTGCAGAGCTCGGAGGCTGAGTTCTTTGGAGAAGAGAAATAGCAAAACCAGATCAAGGTTTCGTGAGGTGCCAAACTTGAAGAGAAGGTATACTTGTACTTGTTTTCAAGATTATTAAAGATGTGATGTCCTTCTTCTTCCCAAATCATTGTTCAATGTGTGATTGAATCTCTGTTTATGATCATATGATGATGTTATTCAGATCATTAGTTCATATTTGTTTGATTATCATTGTCTTATATGTGGTCATAATGGTTTGAGGAAGGTATAACTTGTTTTGCAGGTCTCTTGGAGCGAGAGGAGCAAGAGGAGGATTGAAGAGAAAGCTTAGACCAGCCTTCATTTAGTCAGGTGTGGACCTTTCTCATCTCTGATCTTGCTTATATATGCTTGCTGAACATTATGCATCTCTCTGTCAACCCCAGTACGTTGATGGCCTCTTAAACCCTAGCCATAGGATACTTTCCTTTAGAACAGAACTGGCGACTCTGCTGGGGATAGCCTTGTCTGTTTGGGGTTTTTATCTTGATTTCTTTCAGCTTTTTACATTGTTTCAGGTCCTTCTTGCCACTTAGGAACACTTTATAAATCTGATAGCACACTTCCCCTGCCTTCTTAAGGTGGTTTTTGACCTTTTTGGGGAATTTTCCACCCATTCACGAGTTGCTCTTCCAAACAGTCGCGAATACTTTCTTGCATTCGCGGGTTGCTGTACTGAACAGTCACGAATCATTCATGGGTTGCACTTATAGACAGTCGCGAATGCCCCTTTAAACAGTGTTTTTTCCTCTTTTGTGATTTTTCTTCTGTTTGAAGGTGTTTTGGGTAGGTCTTTTAGGGTCCTCTACAGGTGCATGACTCTATGGAGTTAGTGTCATCCTTTTTGCTTGTTCTCTATCTATGTGGTAAGCCTTTTTATAGCATTAGGGTTTGTTCTTTGCTCTTTCCCCCGTCTCCTTTGCTTGGTTTGATTTTTGGCCTATGTTTCTAATCAGCCTCTGTTAGTGGTCTTTGTTTGATTTCAGAAGCTTGTTGGTGCTGGTTTCTTTCTTGTTTTGTTGGTTAACATTCACCATGCCAAAATAGTGGACTTGTCTTTTATGCAAGCCATCCTTCCAAGTAGGGTTTATACTGACTTTAGAGCACTCTAGAGTTTGTTTGGTGGTTGTTTAGCAGAGTTCCTTTTGCTTTGTTCTTGTTATCTGCATGCTTTTGCTTTGTAGGTAGTTTTTCTTTTTCCTTTATAAAAAGAAAATTAAAAAGAACGTTTACTTGTTTGTGCTGCTTCCCCCCCCCCACCTCTTTCTTTGGCTTGACCTTGTTGTACAAGGTACTGAGCAGCCTTTGTTTGTAGGTTTAGATTGATACTTGGGACTTGTTGACCTTTGTTTATGTCAGTCTTATTGCTCAGTCTCTTCATTCCAAAGTAGTTGGATTTTCTATCTTTGTGAGCCTTCCTTTCAAGAGAGGTTTATATTCAACTTTAGGGAGACCTAGGGTTTGTTTTCGGGGTGTAGAGTAGTTGTCTATTTGCTTTGATTTCAGTATTTGCTTGCATTAGTTGATAGGATGATTTTTTCTTTTGCATTTATAAAAGAAAATTACAAAAACATATGTTTGCTGTATATGCATGTAGATTAGGTTTTTAGTCTAGATTGCATGGCATATTGTTGTTTTTGGGAAAAATATAAAAAGAATTTCGTTCTTTTTGGCTTTCAAGTTTCTATTTGAAAAAGAAATATAAAGAGAATAGTTTTTGCTTTTTGCATTTCATTTCTCTTTGCTTAGTCCTTTGTTTCAAATTTTGAGTCAAAACACCACATCAGTTTCATGCCATTTACCCTCTGAGTAAGAACAGCCCTTAAAATAAACGATATAATTTTAAAAATTGCTAGTAAGTTTTATTTTATAGGGTCATACACCAACTAGCTTAGGCTATACTTGTGGGATAGGGAGTTTAAACTCCCCACAAGTGTTAAATTCAGACGTAGTTGGCCTATCACTAGGTAAATCCTTTTCTACATTGATTGTATTAGGGAAGCTCCTCTCAAACGGGAGTTAAGCGCTAGGCCGCGTGGAGGCTTGGAAAGAGGAGATAACCCTCTGAATCCTTGTCAAAACGTAACCCAGGAATTTTACGCATCTGGGGATTCTGTCCTAGACAGAGTTTCGGGCTCAGCTACCCTACCCATGCGTACGAGTTCGGCTGACGACTGTCCCCCTAGACTGTCAATTTAGTTAAGGTAGCCTCTAGTCTCTTTGACATCTAGGGTTCATACACAGGTACACTGGAAGGTTATTTATGGTTGACCTTGGACGGGCTTGGAAGGTAACCCTTGTGGAAATTGCAAGAGGGTGGTGGGTGATTCCTCCGCTTGTGCCTGAGAACCACCTCAAGGACGCCAAGTAATCGTTCATCATCTTTCTTTTGGAAAGTACATCTTATACCTATTTGTCTGTTTGGGCTTTAGGAATTTTTTAGTGAGTGCTGTGTGGTTTATCTGTACTTAGTGGGCCTTTAGGTGTCTGCTTTGTAATTTTGGTTGACCATCAACCTCAGACTTTGTCTCTAGTTTTGAAACTATGGCTAGCACCCCTTTGAACACCAACCAAGAGATCCCCATGATGGGAGCTCCTTGTCCTATTCCTCTCACAGGGAATGTTGGTGTTCCCTTGATGGCCACCTTGAATCTTCCAGGATTCACCCTAGGGCTACCGATGTGGTTGTTTTCCACTCCAACTGTCCTGAATGCTCCTGATGCTTCTCAAGTAAGCTCCTTATATCAAGGGCATCAAAACACTGCTTCCCCTTCACCTATAGTTAGTTCTCCTCCTCCTTCTACCTCATGTGGTGAAAGTACTGATACTAGTAACCAGCAGTCTAAAAGGAGTAAAAGAAGGAGGAATAGGAAGAAAACACATAATCAAGGGGGCACCCGTTCAACCTCTGCAAGTCAAGTTGAACCTCACCACCCAGCCTCGGTTGTTCAGGCTGGGGGCACCCATCCAACCTCTGCAGGTCATGTTGGATCTAGTCACTCAACCTCTGGTGTTCACGTTGAGTGCACCCGTTCAACCTCTGGTTTTCAAGTTGAACCTTCCTATCCAACCTCTGTTGTTCATGTTGGAGCTATCCATCTAGCCTCTGGTGATCAAGCTGGAGGGATCCTTCCAACCTTTTCAGGTCATGTCGGATCCGGTCACTCAGCCTCTGGTGTTCATGTTGAGTCCACTCGTTCAACCTCTGGTGGTCAAGTTGAACCTCCCCATCCAACCTCTGTTGTTCACGTTGGATCTGTTCACCCAGCATCTGTTGCTCAAGCTGGGGGCACACACTCAACTGATACAAAGCATGTTGATCCGAACCATTCAGCCTCTGTTGTTCATGTTGATGGTGCCCGTCCAACCTCTACAAGTCATGTTGGACCCAGTCTCTCAGCCTCTGCCAGGCACGCTGGGGGCAGCCTCTCAGCCTCTGTACTTCACGTTGGAGACAATTCGTCAACCACTGCGAGTCATGTTGACACTGTTGACAAGTCTACCCGTTCAAAACACAAGCTCAAGTTTCCTTGTAAGCTTTGTGAGGGAGACCACCTTACATATAAATTCCCTTTTATCCCGGAGGTGCGAAGAGTTTGGATTCATGGTCATCCCGTTTTTGAACATTATGGAGTCTATCAACAACCAGACTCTCTTAGTGAGGTTGGACCCAGTCACCCAGCCTCTGTTGTTCATGCTGGGGGCAAACTCTCATCCTCTGCAGGTCATGTTGAGAGCAAACAGTCAGCCACTGCTAGTCACGCTGATACTGTTGAGAAAACTGGTCGTTCGAAGCATCATCTTAAGTTCCCTTGTGTGCTATGCAAGGGAGATCATCTTACTCATCTATGCCTTGCTATCCCAAAGGTGCGAAGAGTGTGGTCCAAGACTCATGGATTTCGTTCTTCTGAACACCCTATAGTTTCTCAACATCCTACTCAACCTTTGGTTGATCAAGTGGTCGAACAAATCTCAGATTTGGTCGACCCCACTCTTCTTTCGGAGAGTGCTCCTCATGTGATTGAACCAATGTCATCTTTGGTCAATCCCACTCTCCCTTCAGAGAGTGACTTTCACCAAGAGGTTGAATCGATCCCAGTATCGATCAATCCCACTCTTCCTTTGGAGAGTGAAGTGTCTACTAGTCACATTTTCTTCACTGCCAGTTCAGATCTTACTGAACAAGGGGGCACTGAACTTGTTTCGGATCAACCCCCACCAAGCTCTCGGATTGCTTCCTTTGATTGGGATAGCCTAGTTGAGCCGCGCCTTCCTTCTGTTGCACCTTTCCAGATAAAGGTCAAAGTTGAACCCTATACGATTGCTCGTTGTATTGTTGATGAAGGGGCCTCAGTTAGTATTTTGTCTGCTCATGCTTGGCGAGGTATGGGATCTCCCAGCCTTGTGTCGACTGCTAGTCAGTTACTGGCATTTGATAGAAGAACTTGTGTAGCCTTGGGAATTCTTTCTCAAACTCCTGTCACTATGGGTGGGAAGACCGTCTTAGTTGACTTCATGGTGATAGAAGACCCCTTGGACGTGATTATGTCTATGCCATGCAAGTTGTGGTGTCAACATTCTTTCATGTGATGTACTTTAATCATGGTGAATAAATTGTCACTATCGATCAGTTGGATTTTCTTGATCCGTCTCCTGACCCAACTAGAGACCAAGTCTTTCCTTTATTGATTCCCAGTGTTTCTGTAGACACTACCCCGCCACAGGTGAACTATGTGGCTTCTTGTCATTTTTGTTCAATTGCTACTGAGAGGCAGCCTCTGTTTTCATGTTTACCTTCTCGAGACTTGGTCCCAGCAGTTGATCAGGTGAGTCATCCTATACAGATTGTAGAGCCTTCTCTCCACTCTGTCGATCCATTTGAAAGTTCAGATATGTGTCCTATCTCGGATGATTTCCTTCCTTCGGATGAAGTCTTCTTGGAGTCTTTGATACAGTCTGACCTTCTTTTTTAGTTGTGATTAAGTCTAACCCTGATTTGCTTAGTAAGCCTTCCCTTTTTCTTATGTTGGTTTTTGTTGAGTCTTTTGATTCTTCATTTGAAAAGGAAGTCAGTGATCCTAATGAGTTTGATTTTTTCTTATGAATTTCTCAGCTCCTGTGATATTGAGTTTGTTCCTGCAGACTCTATCTCCCTTGTTGATTTTCGCTTCTCTTCTGAGGTTGATCTTATTGATTATAAACCCTCGAGCCTTGGTCCTATAGAATCTTCTTCGGTTGATTATGCCTTGACTTTTCCTTTTGTAGAAGATAGCAAAGTCACATGTGTTTCTGCCAAAGTGACCCACATCGGATCTTTTCTTTTGAATATGATTCTGATGTTGTTGTTTCTTGGAGACAAGATTCTTAGTTGGATTCACAGTTGGTTATTGGTCTCACCTTGTTATTCAAGATGTAATTGCATTTGCATGTGCCATGCTTGCGCTTATGAGCCTGATGCCGGCTTTCACGCTTTTAGCTCATTGTATAATCCCTCATCTTTGTTCTCATCGCCGCTTAGCCTTGTATCATTTTGCATTTGTAACTTGACACCCTTTACCCTGAGGAGATGTTCCCTGAGTGTCCTTATCTTGCTCACTTTCCTTGCATTATGCATAGGTTTGTTCCTTGTGCTTGGAACTAGTTTCTCCTGTCTATGACACTCATCTCCTCGCATTTTGAGAATTCTTTCTACTCTCCTTCGAGCTCGTTAAAAACAGTAAGGAGGCCGCAAGTCGACTTTTCCGGACTCGTTAAAACTTCACGGGAAATATTATGAGTTTATTTAGGCCCAAGTATGACTCCTAAAAATAGACTTGACTGCCGAGTAAACTTGTCCATTTAGGCTCATTAAGAATATGTGAATGGGCATCCACATTGGTGGTAGGTTATCTCTTTCTCGGACCATGTGGAATAATACAAGAAAGGATCCCTCTCTTTTCTA
This sequence comes from Pseudotsuga menziesii, assembly GCA_001517045.1. NCBI lineage: Eukaryota > Viridiplantae > Streptophyta > Pinopsida > Pinales > Pinaceae > Pseudotsuga > Pseudotsuga menziesii. The sequence continues at coordinate 71,960 of LPNX010590969.1, read as the reverse complement.
CTGAATTGAGAAGAGTATTCTCAGGCATAGGTTTATCTCTTTTCTGGACCTGAGGGACTAAACTTACGGAAAAGGAACCCCCGGTATGAGCTTAGTTTTCTCTTTTTCATGCTCTGGACCAAAACATGAAAAATATTCTGAGTGTACTTTATGTCTTTGTCATGCTCGTTAAACCCTAAAGAACAAAGCACCGAGTTTATTGTTGTAAGCTCTATTTCTTGTAATCAAATGGATCTTTCCGAGTGATCTTGCCTTCCTTCACACTCGTAAAACTCAGGCTATATGCTGCTTTTGAAGGAGCATTGGGTAGGTGGTAATTTAAACTTTTTCGGACCTTCCCGACTAAGTACAAAAAAGGTGCGCCTTTTCTTCTTCGGAAGTTAAGAGAGTTCTTCTTTGGTTTGTTTTATACTTTTTCGGCCTCAGGAGACTAAATTGTACGAAAAAGGACCCCCTGGAGTCTTCTTTGGAGTTTTCAGACTCTCTAAACTATGAAACACCGTCGAGCATGTACTAGTTCGGGCTCGTAAAATCCACGAATCAGTGCCTTATCAAGCATTCTTCTTTCTTTTCTTCGAGCTTGTCAAAAAATGAAGATGGTCCCGATTTTGCTTTCTTGGACTCGTTAAACCTTTACAAGAAAGAAGGGAAGGGGAAGGTTTATTTCCATGTATTTTTACATCATGGTAGTAATTCTTGTTTCCTTGAACAAAGCACCAGTTTTGAGTCTATCAACAGTTGGGTCCTAGTTTTTTGACCTTATCCCGATTCAGAGTTTCTTACTCCTCCAGTTGGTCTCTTTTCCAATTATATGGGGAATCTGTTAATGTTTCCTACATTATAGATTTGTTTCGTTGGTCTTATTTCGTGTCAAAATCTTCCTAAGTCACTTTTGTGTCGTGCTCAGTGTTCAAGGATTAAACCTTTGTCGGCCATTCCCTGGTATCAGTTCATTACATCATGTCTTCAGCGGTCCTTTTTGTGAAATTCAGTACCATTTCCATATCCAATTAGTCTTTGACTTACCTCGTGTTGGATGATGAAGGATGCCTTAATGCCTTCCTTCCAATGGATCTCTTCCTATCAACTGCAACACATCTTGCTCTGGGGATGAGATTTGGAGTTTTATGACAGTACCTTGGGAATTGTTGTCCTCAATGGCAATTTCCCTCGCTATTGGGTAGTGGGTATACCTTAATGTCTCCTACTCGATGGATTCTTCAAGTGTTCGACTTCAAGTCCTTGTAATCACACTTGTTAGAATGTACTAGGTACCTTGGGGACCATTTTCATTAATGGTGGTTTCCCTCGCGTTTGTTAACGGTGCTCTTTATTGACCGGCAATCAAACGGTTTCCTCCATGTTCGACTTCAACTCCTTTATTTGCATGGTTAGGATTCGTACCCTTTTTTGGGCGGTTTGGATTGAAGACCTTGGGATGACAGTAGCATTGTCATTTTTTGCTATTGCCCGAGTTGCGCAAGACCTTGTTATACTTTATATGACATTTTGCTGAGACATAGATCCACCTTGTATTTTTGTGGCTATGATCGATTGTTGAGCATGGATCCACCTTGTTCATTCGTGGCCATGACTCCTTTAGATTTGATATGGCGCCTTTTTGCATATTGAGCGACCATGATAGTTTCATCAGTTATACATATGTTAGATCCACCTTTATATTTATGGCGATGATTTGTATATGGACGTGTATGTCCCAGAGATCAGTTTTTCTGACATTTATGTCTCTTACAGGTACCTTCACTCGAGCCTTTCGATCTTGGATTCTCTGCTCTTTCCATAATCAGTTGTTTCCTTTATAATGTATTTCGGCTATCATCTTCCCCTCTAACCTTACACATTAGGGGGCATCTGTTATAGCCCAAAATGACACATCTCTTCCTGTGACCATTTTCCCATGATTTCGTCGCATGTCGGCACTTCATGAAAGTCACTGAAAAAAAAACCTATCTTGGAGGATGCATATCTTGAGTTTTGTAACTCCGTTTGACCTCATTTCTACACCATTGGAAAGGTATTTATGTTAGCTAAAACTTTCCAGAAGACACCAAAGTCTGAAAATGCCCATAAATACCTTAAAAATGCGTTTTTTGTGTATTCTCGACTCTCCTTATGTGCAACTCGCGAATCACTCGCGACTCTTGTGTTTTACAACTCGCAAATGCATATATTCGTGGGTTGCTCTTGTGGAAAATCGCGGGTCATTCGTAGGTTGTCCTCCTTCATAGTCATGAATCTATCTCTCAACATTAAAACATAAAAACACGCTTTTTGAGTTAGTTTGGGTGGTTATGCAACTGACTTCTTCAGTTGTAACTACTTTGTCTTCGCCCCTATCTCTCCTTAGCATATAAATAGAGGTAGGGAGGTCCATGAGAGAGGACTGGAATTTATGCATTGTTATGCTGGAGGAATCGGGACTCTCTTTGCCCACACCTTTTCCCTGGAGGTCTTCCCTTAGTATTGCAGAGCTTGGAGGTTGAGTTCTTTGGAGAAGAGAAACAGCAGAACCAGATCAAGGTTTCGTGAGGTGCCAAACTTGAAGAGAAGGTATACTTGTACTTGTTTTCAAGATTAATAAAGATGTGATGTCCTTCTTCTTCCCAAATCATTGTTCAATGTGTGATTGAATCTCTGTTTATGATCATATGATGATGTTATTCAGATCATTAGTTCATATTTGTTTGATTATCATTGTCTCATATGTGGTCATAATGGTTTGAGGAAGGTATAACTTGTTTTGCAGGTTTCTTGGAGCGAGAGGAGCAAGAGGAGGATTGAAGAGAAAGCTTGGACCAGCCTTCAGTTAGTTAGGTGTGGACCTTTCTCATCTCTGATCTTGCTTATATATGCTTGCTGAACATTATGCATCTCTCTTTCAACCCCAGTACGTTGATGGCCTCTTAAACCCTAGCCATAGGATACTTTCCTTTACAACACAAGGATGTCACCTTGTTCTTGACTCCTCTGTTTAGGCTCAAATCCTAACGAAACCAAAGGGGGTAGACCCTATTAAGTTACTAAGGAAAAATTATTTAGTATGGTGATGTTAAATTGAATGAGTTAGGAGTTTGAAATTTAACCATAAACAACCATAGATGACAAGATACAAAATGAGCGCATGAAAGAACAATGCTGAGAGACAATATATATATATATATATATATATATATATATATAGAAAGAAAATAGCCAGTGCCTTAAAATGGAGTCAAAATATAATCAATGTACATGCATGTGCTTGGAGTGAATGTTTTGTGATTGTCTCTTGGTACGTTTCATGTTAATGTGAAATATGAGTTGATTAAAATTAGGCAAAGGGGTGGACTTCAGATATACCCGAGAGTACTTGGAGTATGTCCAAACATAAAACTTCATGGCTACCTACAAGGAATATGCGGGCTGAATGGAGTCTCTGAGGCTATTGTTCATAATGCACCCATAGGTGTAACAGAGATCGGCACCCCAAGGTCACTTTTCAGGAGTTCCTGCATCCTTTGGGTATTTTTCCATCGTAATGGTTTGATTGAGGTGTTGGATTTTCACCTGATGGTTTGTAAATTTTGGAGATTGAATCCTAATTATTCTAGTCACTCAAGTGCTTTTGATGCAGCTTGACTGATCGGATGAACCGCAGCCAAGTACAAAGCATACACACCGGAGTCTTGTCAATTTTAGTAAATTTTAAGATAGGTGTTCTTGTTAAAAAGAAAACCCTCCAGGAACCTTTTTCGATCCAAGTGGATATCAATCATGGAATCAAGGAGGGGTTAATTTTATTATAGCTAATGAAATAGTTGATGAAAAATAAAACAAAGATACACAATGCCGTTTTTCTAATTAGTCCTACCACGCATCTCTTTCCCCTTTCGAGTCAATCGGGAAGTCGTGGGATAAGTATTAAAATTACTTTGAAACCTCAGATATGGAATATGGAAATGATTATAAATCAAATTATACTACCCTGCATATTATAAATACGCTAGATTAAAAAAAGATAAATGAAAAGAAGAAAAAAAGACACGGATGCAAATCCCCCCATGGGGGATGGTGAATAGGATCGAAAGAGGCTATTCGAAAATATCTTTTGTTTTTATTAGCATCGATTTACAATATCAGAAAATTGAAATTGATGCACTTTTTTCCTTGTTATCTGGGATCCAAAGGCTTACAACAAGCTTGTAACAAGCTAAAATCAATACACAGTGGTGGGGGAAGCTTCCGGGAAGCTCTGGTTCATCCAAGAGTTGAAAAATGGGCAGAGTCTCCTCCTCTTTTTTGTTATACCCGCTAAAAAATAGTGATAAATTAGAATCAAATGTGCCCAAACACACTTTAAAAGTGTTTTGGGTCACCACGCTAGTTACCGAAAAAAAACTAAGTAAAAAAATTGTTAAAAGGGGCTAATCTAGTTTTGCAAAAGGGAACCAAGGAAAGCAAGCTTTCCTTGGGATATTGGCTTGATGTTTGGGAAGCCAATGAGATATGCAATTTTCTTGCATAATTTAAATCTTTGAAGAATGAAAAAAAGAAACTAACTTATGAGCAAGCTTTAGATCTATGCTTTAGCTACTTGCAAAAAAGGAAATTCCTACACCTAGATCTATCTTTATGAAATGATATTCTTTATGAAATTACAGATCTAAGCAACAAGACTCTTATGAACTAGATATAACAATATATATTGAATTCTTAGAACTATATCTGATCATAAGAGGAAGAGACAAGTAACCAGAAGATTGATTTTAATGGAAAGGAGGAAGAGAAGGGGAAAGGCCCGTTGTTGGATGGATCTGCAATGGAAACTTGTTAGTGGAATACAAAGGGACAATGCCTTCAAATTTTTTTTGGATGTATAGTGGATTCAAACTAGATCCATACCTCATCCAATCCTTGCTACCTGAAAGCTAAACAAACAATCCTGCACAAAACCTCATGAGATCTGGATATATATATGAAAAAGAGACAAGAATTACATGCAAATAAACTTATTAAACATGTATAATATAGATATTTAAACATATATTATATGAGATATAGAAAAAAAAAGTAACCTTACTTTCCCAACTATACTCCTATTGATTCAGCTAAATCGTTCAAGCCAGACAGGGTTCAGATGCAGAAATTGAGAGAAAAGCCGACAACATCAATAGCCGTAAGACAATGCTTAATCGACACACATGAGAGCATTACACCATTTGGCCTCCAAAGCTTCTTTATTCCAACAATCAAAATATTACAATAGTATTACAATAGCAATCCCTTCAATCCAACTCTAACTAGCTTGGAATAGGCAGCTTGTGCTTTTATTTATACAAAAACCAGGAGATCCAGCCTAGGGGGGTGCAAATTCCAAAGAGACAGATCACTGCAGTTGAGGGGGAGCCCATCAATGCTGATCTAAAGCTGAACTGAGCCTACTTGTCAATCGATGGGTTGATTGAGTTGAAAAATCAACCCATAAACTGACACATCAATCCACAGATCTTCCAGGATATCCCACATGTGTGGAGGAGAGAGAGAGGGTGCAATTCCCCATAAAGGCTGCTGAAGATCAACTATGGATCTGCTTTGATCACCTCCTTCAGTCAAGGATTTGTCAGATCCAGTCAATCTAGTTCAGATCTGATAGATTTCAATCAAATTGACTGAGAATCCCTTGATCTAGGATTTTGGATTTGCTCCATTATTCATCAATTTATTAATTAAAATAATCAATAATTGATTTTTTGCGGATTTCTTACCTGAGTGATGAAAAATCACTCAAAACTAGGAAAAAGTGGGTCCATGGGTTTACATGGTGCTCTTAGCTTGAAAATGAGCACCTACATGACTGAAACTAATTATTTGGCCCACTTTTATTACAAAATCAACTTTTCTAATTAAATTATTAAAAAATAGCCTAAGTTTTGGAAAAATTAAATTTTAATAAAAAACACTGAAAAAATTAAAAAAATGAAAAATTGAAAAAACCTAGGGGGACTTAGACATGTTCATATGACTCGACCATGATGCCTAGCATGTTTATACATTGACACATAGACTCTAATAACCTCAATAGGCCTAAATGCTGAGCCGACCACCACAAGTTTGGAGGTATGGAGTGAAAAACTTAGAAATGATCAGTTGTTTATTCAACATCCAATAATAACCAAGGGAAAAAACACCTTGGGCTGATCGGATGGACAAATAAATTCTAAGAGACCGAGTCTTTTACAGAAACTATCATGCTATAAAATTTATTACAATTCCCCCATGAGGTATGAACATGTGACATAGTACAACAAAGCTCCCCAGAAGCAAGACTGAAGGTTCTCTGAAGTCCGAACAAGTTATCCTTGTCTGGTTCACCAGGCTCACTTGATAAAAAACCACTAAGTACAACTTAGGTGGTAACAGGGAGTTGAAGTTCAGGTACTTGGCTTGTGGCAGTTAAATGTACCATTTAGCCACAACACCTATAAGGGTGCATTGGAATAGCCTCAGCCGGATGGAGTCATCTACGGCGTTGTTGGATGAGCACCATAGATGGAACGTCATTATGTGGTTTTGGGGACATTCCCCTACTTTACCTTCAAACTTGGGGATGTCTGATGGCAACTTAGTTGGCATTGGATGCCAAAAATATTGATGGCGAATGGGGTCATTTTTTAATCTAGCCAAATCAGGCAAGTTAAGACGAGCCATGAATGGCAGATTTGACCCCAGGTTGATGTGGGATGGGGCTGCAATGGTGGTGGGGTTTGCAGGTGCATAATGCATCTACACAGCTAGGGGTACTTGTGGTGGCACCATTGTGGATGGGCCAATGCCCCCAAGTGTTGTGGGGGGGACAGTATGAGTGGTGGGGACATTGCCCCCATGTATGATAGTAGGGGCAATGTAAGTGGACAGTCCACTACCATCACCCCTTAAGGAATGTAATTCTTAGTTTTTGTTTTGTATTTTTAACACATAGTTGTCTTTTCTATTCACTGCACCTTGCACGGACCTCTAGACCACTGTCTACAAAATGATTTCTTTTTCTTCCATGTATTTGGCATATAAGTGCCTCCAGACTTGCACTCACATCGCATGTAGTCAAGTTCGTTCACCGCAACACACACACACACTCTCCTAACCTCTGTTCGAGAGCCACCTCATTTTGCGTGCCTTCTACCGCACCAGCTCGTGAGCCTCTGCCACAATCTATCCCACGCATGTATTGGTATGTTTGAGAGACTTATGCTTCGTCCATACTGCGTGGATGACCTTTGGACCTCTGTCCACCGTCTCGACAGGGGGCACCGCCTGTGCCACCACAATCAGTTGACCACACTCGATTTTTGTTTAAGCTCTTTTCTGACTCCTTAAAACAATGAAAAGATAGCTGAGCATAGCTGCTTCATTTCCCACTCGCTAAAGTATAGGAAAGGGCGTATACATTGTCTCATTTACCTCCTTTTGTGGACCATGTAGACCATCAATTGAAAAGGACCTCCTTGGCACACTCAAGCTAAGACTGTTCCCCTCTGCATACTTTTATGCTTTATCGGGCAGAGGGGTTGCACCTTACGAAAAAGCTCACTACCGGTTGTCGTTAAGCTCTTTTCCAACTATCTCATCAAGAAAAGATTGCCGAGCAAACTTGGTTTCGTTCATGCTCGTAAAAGTATCTGAATGACTGTCTAGTCAGTATAGTTTTAACCTTTTCCAGCCTAATTGGACTACCAACGGTAAAGAAGTCTCTCATCCCCTACATGATGGGCGAGCTCTCCTATGTATACTTTTATCCTTTTTTGGGCACAGGATACTACCAACAAAAAAGAGCCCCCACTGGAGTCTTCTTTGTGCTTTTAGACTCTCTAAAATTGAAAGCACCATCGAGCATTTACCTTCTCAAGCTCGCCAAAAATCCACGAGATCGTACCACAATGGTGTCCCTAGACACCACCCCACAAAAATAGTTTGGTAGCATTCCCACATTGGGTTTCCTTTGTTCAGAGTACTCTACAATGTGTCTTCCTTGGTTCCCATCAATATCAAAAGTGTCCACCTCCTCCAAGTATTTCCCATCTGCAGTGACATCCCCGGTATTACAGCTATGATCCCATTCCCATGAGTTAAGTTTCATTTGCTTCCTCATCCGCCCTGTTTTCATACTCTGAACAAAGGAAGTTTGAGTCTCCCACACTCCCCTTTCCCCTATTCAGTTCTTTTCCCTTACCTTCCCCCCCCCAATTCAGTGAGTCAGTCCGCAGATTGCTTCACACCTTCCAGTTATCTCCCTCGCGCTCCTAGTCAAGGAAACATCATTGCCTTGGCTAGGGGCAGGTCTCCCTCTGTCGACAACAACACACATATTCCAGAGGATAGACTCAGAGGTCCCTATATCCTGGTTTCATTAACATCATTGACGATTTCCTTGGACCACTTGAGAGGATTCCTTAGTGCCTCTTAGGATGGTTGTTTCTCACGTGCTCGACTCCAACTACATCATCTCACCGTTGAGATTCATACAGGGTTTGGTCCGCACAAGATTTGGTCGAAGACCCCAAATGTCATCTGACTCTAGCACATCAATGAGTCTACTCGAGGGACCTAAATAGGTTATATCCTTTGTGATTCCTGGGTTGCGTTGGAGATAGTGATTAGAAGCCCCAGTAGTGCTTCGATATACCTCTATGATTGATGCAACATACTTGTACCATAGAGACTCTGACTCTCAATCAGCAAGTCCATACAACTATGTACCATTCCAGATCCAGTAGACCATCAGTTGTGAAGATATAGCATTCCATGAGAATTCCATGGGTCCAATGTACCAGATCAGCATTGCATTCAGCCTCACATGGAGGCAACCATTATTGTAACATCAGTTGTATATGATCAGCTCTTGTATTTTGGAGCATAGATCAAATTATTCTTTTGACATTATCATGAGCATGGGGATGCCCACCTCATCCATATACATGTCACACATTATTTGTATCTCACCCATTGATGGGAACCATATTAATACAAAAACCAAAAGCCACCATGCCCCAGCCCCGGAAGCACCACCTCACCGCAGCAAATCCTATGATGTCCATCGGCCATACATTGAGCTCTTTCCTTCACACATCAAGGGGCAATCTGTTAACCAAAAAATATCCCACTCAGCTCTCCATGGCCTACACCACCCAAGGACACCATCTCACGACCCTCCATTAGACCCCCACACCCTCAAAATAGCCTAAGGATGAATAAAAGGGCTTAAAAACCCCAAAAAGGGCCCAAAATACCCTCCTAGGAGCTAAAGCCCCCAAAAATGGGATAAAACCCTAAAAGGAGCTAAAATTAGGGCAAAATGGGCTAAAAGCCCAAAAAAGGGGCTAAATCCTGGACCAAAGGCTTAAAACCCTAAAACCTATAAAAAAAGCTATAAAATGAGGGTGGGGGGTCACTCTCAAAACACTTCTCCCTTGCATACGGTTATGCTGCCCTTTGATGCCTTGAGACACCTTTGCCTCTCAAGCCACCCACTCCCTCTCCTCTATCTCCATTGAGCCATTGCTCCCCCCATCCAAGAGGGGTGCTTCCACAAGCTAGGGCATGGTGGCCCATTTCCACTAGAGAAGGTATAGCTTGTATTTCATGTTTTATTTCTTTGCTTCTTAGTTTTCTTTACTTTCTAACCATTGTTTCCATTTGCAGGTTTTATGTTTAACATTTTTTTGCAGGTATTTCAATCTATTGTAGCTTAGGATTTGTTTGCAGGTCTTAGGAAGTGGAACCCTAACCCTTGTTTGTAGAGGGATTCACCATTGTTTCCCTTCCTTCTTTTATTTGCTTAGTTTTCCTCATTGTCCTTTACATTCTGTTTTTATTTTCAGCATTTATCCACGCATGAACCTACCCTTCTGTCCCATAGACAGAAGGGAGCCATTCCTGCCCTTGTAGCTAGGAGAAATATGGAGGGGCCACTGCATTTGTGTGCTGCCAGTGGGCCATCTTGGCTTGTCACTACAGGTGGTGGCAGCTGACTGATGATAGTCTACATAACTGTGCTTAGGCCACTTTCCAGGTTGTGGGTGACAGGTTGGGATGTGGACATGGGTCCACTTGCTAAGGTTATGCCAGAAAATGGATCTAGGTTTGCACTAGCCATGGGGCTTGATGGTGCGGTATGGAGGTTTGGTTCAAACTAATATGGTCCTGAATCAGAATCAGAGGCTATGTGGCCTTCTGATGGTGTGGGAGATCGCTGAGAACGGCTTTGATGGTGTCGATTGAGTGTTCAAAATGGTGGTGGTTCGCCTCTTAGGCGTGAGTAAGAGCATGGCGGATAAATTGTGTTAGATTTTATGTCTGAAACTGGTGGGAATGATGTTTGGACCCCGGTTTCAGTGGCTTCCTATTGGCTGCAGGTGGTCACTCGGCCACCAAGACTGCCAGAAGACAGCGCTTGGCTTTTTCCTCACAGGTGTTTCTACTCAATCGGAAGGGGTCATTTCCCATTTCGCTTGACAATTCCTCTCAGCAGCCAGCTAATTTGGGGTTCCTATGGTACTCCTCACAATGAGTTTCTGGGCAAATCCCAAGTTCTTCCCACAGTTGAAGCAGGATGGGACTTATGTCCTCAAAGATTGCAGATTTGTTTGTACTTAGTGTAAATTGGTAAATTTTAAGGCTCACTCAGCGTCATGAACTGAGTTGGGTTGATTAGTTGGTATGGTGTATTTGTTTGTTTGTTTTTCTGGTATTTGGTTGCTGCAAATGGTTTATGAATTCATCATGGTAGATTTCATGTCATTGTGTTTCTATATGCAAGCATTGAATAATCATAAATTGTGAACAAATACAGTTATTAACCCTGAATGTTTGATGGCCTAACTAGATGACTACCTCGCACTGATATTCTTCTTCGACCAAGAGAAGGTGCTGGGATCTCAACACAATGGGACTAAGCCCATTCGTAGATCCTCAGGTCACCTCCCAGATGCAAGGTTGGTCAACAGGGATGACGCTTAGCGTCGTGAGAATCCCTCATTCTCTACCCCGTCTACCTTCCAGGTCATCCAGTTTTAATGGTTTGGAACAATATTAGTGGAGTTCCTAGATCTATACGAGCTTACCCTTTGTCGTATCCCAGAATACCCCGGAGGGTGATGACTGGGTAGAAAAGGAAGGGTGAGCAAGAGAGTTATTTTTAGGTTGATTTTAGTTAAGCTACATTCATTTGATTAAGCCATTAACATTTACTTGGAATCTACACATTGTTTGTAAAAGAAATTGCAGGAAACAAAAAAAGAAATTGAAATTGACTTGTAGTGCTTGGACAGAGGCGGCTGAGCCGCACTGAAAGTCCCTATGAAACTGAAATTTAACCTCTATTCAACTGAAATTGAAGTTTTTTTTGACAGGCCGCACATTTCTGATCAAATCTGGTGAGGAGGCCGCAAGATTTTTTTAGAAATAGGAGAGGGGGTTGCATAGAATGCAGAAACAGTCACGGACTTTGTTTTTGGGTTGAATTTTCACTTATCGAGGGATTAAGTGCACCCTAGGAACACGCGTTTGGACATTAAGTGCGCGCTCACCTCACTTTCAAGCCCGATAAGAGCGCCCTACCCCTATTTGGGGTTTTTTTTGGTCCAAAGTTAGATCTAGCTGACAGTAACTTGTACTGTGGCCAAATTGAATCGGTTTTGCATAGCAGAGGATTTGGCAGTACTAATAATAGAAAATAATCTGTATTTAAAGTGAATTTAATAGGAAATTTTTTTAAACTAGGGCAAAAAATTAAAAAACTTGAAAATTAAAAATTTGGACCAGGGATCCTATGGGATCGACCTGGTATGGTTGCCAGTTCTGTAGCAGGGATTTCTCCTAGCTGCAGGGGTAGGAATGGCTCCCTTCTATCTATAGGAAAAAAAGGTAGGTTCCTGCATGGATAAATTATGAAAATAAAAATGAAATGTAAAGGACAGCAAGGAAAACAAAGCAAAGCAAAGAAGGAAGGGAAACAATGGTGAACCCCTCTGCAAACAAGGGTTAGGGTTCCACTTCCTAAGACCTGCAAACAAATCCTAAGCTACAATAGATTGAAATACCTACAAAACAATGTTAAACATAAAACCTACAAATGGAAAAAATGGTTAGAAAGCAAAGATAACTAAGAAGTAAAGAAATAAAACATGAAAGACAAGCTATACCTTCTCTAGTGGAAATGGGCCACCGTGCCCTAGCTTGTGGAAGCACCTCTCTTGGATGGGGGGAGTAATGGCTCAATGGATATAGAGGAGAGGGAGTGGGTGGCTTGAGAGGAAAAGGTGTCTCAAGGCATCCATGGGCAGCATAACAGTATGCAAGGGAGAAATGTTTTGAGAGTGACCCCCCACCCTCCTTGTATAACTTTAGCTCCTTTTAGGGTTTTAACCCCTTTTTTGGGGCTTTAGCTCCTAGAAGAGTATTTTGGGATCCATTTTGGGGTTTTAAAGATCCTTTCTTCTTCCTTGGGATATTTTGAGTGCATGGGGGTCTAATGGAGTGATATGAGGGTCATGAGATGGTGTCCTTGGGTGGTGCAGGCCATTGAGAGCTGAGTGGGGGATTTTTGGGTTAACAGGAGCACCTTAACTTGCAAAAGAAAATGATGCAATGTGTGTATCTCTATTGGATATTATAACTTGCATTATAACCTATTTTTCATGCCTCTAGGAGGATGTGATGTGATTTTGGGAACTCAATGGTTACACACACTTCAACCCATCTTATGGGATTTTGCTGAACTGTGGCTGCAATTTTGAGTCAATGGGAACAAAAACACATTCAATGGATTACAACTAGGTTCTCTCAGCATCATCGGTTCGCATCGCATGGAAAATCTCCTTAAGATGAATCCACATGGTTTCATCGCTCAGCTCCATTTCATTCAGATGCAACCTTCAGCAATATCAACTACTCCCTTGGATATTTCATTTCGATGCACCCTTCAGATGCCTGATTTTTCCAAGCTCTTCACTCTTGAGAATGATTCTTATGACAATGGACTTGGGGTTTTCCTATTTCAAGATGAACATCCCATTGCATTCACTGACAAATCCCTTTATGGAAAGAATTTATCCACCTCTACATATGAGAAGTAAATGATGACTATTTTGCACACAGTACAAAAGTGGTGGCCATCCCTCTTAGAGAATCCTTTTGGCTCAAGATGGATCACCAAAGTTTGAAATATTTCCTGGAACAATGGGTCTCATCCCCAACACAATAGAAATGGGTTAGCAAACTCAGGGATTATTACTATAAGAAGGATCAGGATAATCTTGTGGTGGATGCTATTTTCCACACATTTGATGCCCATGTTTCTCTTTCAGTTATTTCTTTGCCTATTCCAACTTGGTTACACTCTATTCAACAAGGATATGTCAATGAATCCTCATTATCTGAAACCATCCAACCATTGGCCAGTAACCCTTCTATGGTACCGCATTTCTCTTTGGATGGTTCTTGTCTGAGATACAAGGGTCGTCTGGTGCTTTCCCATAGAACAGATATTAAACATGCAGTATTTTATGAACTCCATGCTTTTCCATCGGTAGGGCACTCTAGGTTCATGAAAACATATGAGAGGGAACGATGTCACTTATTTTGGAAGGGAATGAAATGATAAATTCAACAGATGGTTTCCGAATGTGCTCCTTGTTAGTGCCACCAAGGTGAAACTACACTCCTTTCCGGATTTCTCAAACCTTTTCCCATCCCTACAAGGATTTGGACATATATTTCGATGAATTTCATTTAAGGGCTCCCTAAATATGGAGGGAAGACCGTAATCTTGGTTGTGGTTGATCGGCTCTCCAAATATCATCATTTTTGTGCTCTCAGACCTCTATATACCACCTCCTTAATCGCACAAATTTTTAGGTACAAGATATTCCTTCTTCATGGAATCCCTTCTTCCATTGTCTTAGACCGCAACGTACCTTTCACAAGTCATTTTCTCCTTATTGACACCAAACTGAGTATGATTTCAGTTTATCACCCACCAATAGACGGTCCGAATGAAGTCATCAACAACTATTGGGAAACTTATCTTTGTTGTTTCACCTCTGAAGAACAACATCTGTGGTAAAAGTGGCTCCCTCTCGCTGAATGGTTGTACAATACTTCCTACCATACTACATCTCAAATGACTCCATATGAAGCAGTTTATGGTCACACACCTCCAGTACTCCTTCCATATAAATGACCCTATCTGCCATCAAACCTTTTGGCCTCTCATGCCAACCAAACACCCCTCAAACATTCCCAAGTTTGAAGGGAAGGAAGGGGAGTGCCCCCAAAACCATATCATGATGTTTCACCTATGGTAATCATCAAATAGCATCGTAGATGATTCGATCAGAATTAGACTATTCCAATGCACCCTCACAGGTGCTGCAGCCAAGTGGTACATTGAGATACCACAAGCCAAATACCCAGACTTCAACTCCTTGGCCTTTATGTTACTGCAATTCCAGCTCCCTGTCATATATGATGAAGGAGTGGAAATCTTGCTATCTTTCTACCAAAACACTACAACCCACATCATTGACCACATCCACGAGTGGAGGTGACGTCATAGCGTGTGCAAGATCAAGCTTGATGACATGATCTTCCTAGATTGGTTCTTGAAAACCTTGCTACCACCTATAGCTAAGGACATCACCTTTGAATGTCCAAAAATAGAGGAAGAGGCCATATTGAAGGCCCAATAGTTTGACCTCATTTACGCATAGTCTGGATACCTTTACACTATCATTCCAGATGCTCCCTGTGCAGGCACCTCCTACCAGGATGCACCAGGGGAATCCCATGCCACAGATGGCATCATAGGTGTTGTCTCCCACCAACCTCAACACCATTCGACACCCCCTGCTGAAACCAAGAAACACCCCGAGTGTTTCCTATCCAAACCAAACTCTAAACTATGTAAGAATGATGTCCCAATTCGGAGCTACAATTTTTTACGCACAACCTGCACCACAGTAGCAGACCCATGCACCTACTTGGCCGACATAACAATATGTGGGACAGATTCCCATGTTTGTAACATCCCCAGTCCCCTAAGTCTACTATGCACCACCCATGCAAGCCACCCAAACCCTTGCCCCAGCTCTTCCTACTCATTGGGGACAAGTGTTTGCACAACAAAACTGTCCCAACCAGCTAGCCCCCAATAACCAACAAGGGAAATCCAAAAATAAACGAGCCTGGAACCAAGGCAGCAATCAACTGTAAAAAGGTAATCAACAACCCGACACTCCCAACAATGCTGGGGAAAAATGGCCAGCCCAAAATCCTTAGCAACCAAAAACACCTAGATGCAATGCCCCGTTGCACACAAATCAGCCATGCAAGTTTTGTGAGGCCTACGGGCACTATACACATGAATGCCCCTTCATGGGTCACTCTAAGTAGGCCATTCACAACAAGGTTCAACATGCTACCAATATGGCAGCCCCAGCTCAACCCAACCCGGCACCACTAGTGCCTCCACCCATGGTCGTCCAAAACCCATTTCCAGTCTAAGGACTGGTAGGAATTGCACCCGATCCCAAACCCAATCCCAATGCCCTAAGGGCACCTGTAATAGAAAAAATAGGTGTTCGTCACCTACTATCCATGACAACTAAAGAGGTCAATTTATAGACCAGACGAAATCAGTACGGAACTAACACTGAAACCCCTGACCCATCAGTGACATCCATGTCCAAAACAACCAACACACCTCTTCATCTACCCCATTTTCCCCTATGCCCCCCCATATGACGATTTTCCAACAACATCACGGCTAGACCTACTGTAAGCTACATCATTGTGGATTACTTAGACCAAACACCTACGGCTATGTCCTCTCTTAAGGTACTTTAAACTTTCCCAACACAACGAAAACCCTTACTAGCTGCCCTCGGTGCTGTAGACCCCTCTGACGCCAAGTTGATCACATTCGACACGGAGAACAGAGAACCATGGATGCCATCAACCATTGCCTTCCAAATCCCAGTTTCCATCTGGAATTTGGTTGTGCACCAGTATATCATGGACGAGGGGGCATCCATGTGTGTTATGTCAACCTCAGTCTAGGAGAATCTTGGATCCCCAATTTTGCAACCATCCTCTACTACTCTGCGGGCTTATTATGGCCACCCCACTAAAGCCTAAGGAATCCTCCCACATGTTCCCATCACATTAGTCAGGAAAATAGTATTGATTGACATAGAGGTTGTCAATACTCAGTTGTACTATAACCTTCTCCTTGGAAGAATTTATATGTATTCCATGAGAGCCGTAGCATTAACTATTTTCTGTCTCATGGTGTTCCCTCACGAAGGGAAAATCATGACAGTTGACCAACTAAATTATCATGATTTGCAAGGGCTAACTGCACTAGCCAATCTTATCCCTATGATCAGCACCATTGATCCTCAAGGGCTAAATGCACCCGCCAATGTTATCCCTGTAGCCAACACCATGGTTGACAATATATCATCCTCCCCATTATTGAATGTGGGCCCTGGTTTTTTTTTTGATACCACAATGATGAATTCTTTCCCCTTAGTGTCACCACCGCTGACACAAAATGAGACTGTAGACTTGTGCATGCTCTCATCCAGCACTGCTGCACCTAAATATCAACCACAGCCGCATCCCCAACAACAATCACAACAACATCCATAGCTGCAACATCATCAACATCCGCAACATCATCTGCAGCCACAACATTATGCGCAGCCACAACCAAAACCTCATCCCCACATGCAACCATCAGGGATTTATCTAGGCTCCTCCCTAGTCCACACAATTCCCTTCCTCTTCCCCCCACCTGGTGTTGTGAGTAAGCAAGTAAGGGCTACCTTAAACTTACCCAAATTCACATTGGTGATTCCCATGTGGTACCTTGATCCACCTGCCCAACTACCAATGCCCCATGTAGTCTTAACCCCAATGCGACCCATTTCGATCAAATCTCATCCTCCACCCAGCTCGCAAAAACCAACCATCGCACCCGCACCCACACCGCCTCACCTCGAAAGGGCCAAGGGAAAAAATGTGAAAGCTACTGCTGAACCTCGACAGATCCCTCCTTTCACCATCTGTGAAGAATAGGGCTATCCAACTCAAAACTGCCCTGAGATTCCCATAATCCGTGTGCATTTGGATTTCGATGGATACAACGAAAAACCTCCCTGTGGTTGAACTCCCAAGTGGGCCAATATTGAGAAACAAGTCATTGAGAACAAACCATGCTTGCATCCTCTATGGATTGTATGGACACTATTCTCACCACTACCATGAATTTTCTGAGTTTCAAACGGCTCTAGCCAACCTTTGACAACATTCCCTTGAATCTGAGATCACTCTGATCAAAGAAATCCATCCCCCACCTCCTTCTTCGGACACCATGTACATTTACATGATCTCCAGTTCTACAGACCCTCTTATCTCTACCATCACCGACGGTCCATCAGACCTGTCTCTTCATTGCTTCTGCAATGATGAAGAGATACTTGAAGCCTTAACCTCCCCAGAATACCCATGGGACGACATGCATCATCACTCGTTCTTCCTCCCCGAAGAGCTTGTGTCATAGTCTGACCAGTTTTCCATGGAAACCAAAGATTTCATTCATGGGAAAGTCGACTAGTTCAAAAATCCCATTCTAGCATGAGATTCCTTCAAATAAGGGAACATGGACATTATCTTGCCAACCATCAAAATCAACATCTCAACCAATCCTGAGGTTGTTGAATAAATCATGCTGGGGACATCCTGCTCCTCAAAAGAAGTTGCTTCCTACAAATCAGTCTTCCAAGAATTCCACGACATCTTTTCCTGGTCCTACATTGAAATGCCTGGGTTGGATCAATCCATTGTGATGCACCACATCAACACATGGTTAGATGTGTCCCCCGTACGCCAAAAATAGCATCCCATCCATCCCTCCAAAGCTGCCACAGTCAAAGTTGAAATTGAGAAGTTGCACACAACCGGCTTCATTTACCCCATTGCGTACACCACTTGGGTTTCAAATCTTGTTCTGCGATCTAAATTGGGCATGTCCCAAAGACAACTTCCCAACACCTTTCATCAGTCAGATCATCGATGCATGCATCGGACATGAGGTCTTTTCCTTCATGGACGTATTTTTCGGATATAACCAAATCCAGATTCGGAAAGAAGATTGTTACAAGACCGCATTCACAACCCTGTGGGGAACATTCACATATTGAGTAATGACCTTTGGTCTGAAGAATGCTGAAGCCACCTTCTAGCATCCCATGACACACTATTTCCATGACCTCATCCACATCATGTTGGTCTATCTTGACAACCTCATTACGCAGTCACGGAAGCAAGCACACCACATAGACAACTTGCGGCAAACCTTCCTGCGGTGTCATAAGTACAGGATCCACTTGAACCCTTTCAAGTGTGTTTTTTGTGTCCCAACAGGCTGTCTCCTAGGGTTCATCATGTCACACAAAGGAATGACCATTGATCCCTTGGAAGACCAAACCAATTTCCCTCTAACGTCACCTCTTTAAGTGACGTGCAGTTCATCTTTTAATATAGTCTTGTCCCTTTTTGTTTTACACATTTTTAAAAAAAATGAGTCTTATGTATTTTTTCCTTCATTTCTCTAGATTGATCGTACCTTGGATCGGTACATTGGATTTGCTGATGGAGCAAGCAGATGGTCTCCAAACCTCACCTCGGCTGCCTGGGTAATCTACTCCCCGTCGCATGAGTTGATCCATATCAACACAATATGCATGGGCATTGTGACCAACAACCAGGATGAATATGATGGTGTCAATGGCCTCTTGGCCGCTGCTCTCCAGTTGGGAATTTGCCATCTCGATGACTTCTTAGACTCCTAGCTTCTTGTCTCTCAGTTGAACAACTACTATTGGGTATGTTATCCATGCCTCTTTAGAAAATTCCTGCACACTAAACAGATGGTTAGAACATTTGAATCCATCACATTCACACATGTTCCCAGAAACCTAAATAGTGTAGTAGATCAAATGGCTAATGACATTCTAAATTGGCACATTCATCACTGCACATAAGAAACATACAAAACCAACATCATGCATAATCATATATAAAACTTACATGCACATGTAAAAATACATCACATAGACATTTCATTTAACATCGTCATAAAAGACTCACATATAAAACCATAAAAAGTGCATCCACGTGCCTCAAAAAGATAAATCGCATGTCCAAAATATGTTCAGTACAAAATGAGAAGCCACATATGCTTTCTCAGCTGAATATACATAGCGATGCAAAAATTTCTAAGTGCACCAATGCACTAGGGATAGCCCCACTAGCTACTACTCTGACTCAGACTCATCCTCATCGTATGGCTCAGTATCATCATCTTCCTCAGAAGACTCATTGTCCTCTACTGGAAGATCCCCTCTCATCGCTCGATGAAAATAATCATAGGCCACGGACATCCTCCTCGTCATAGAGGTCCACTCGAGAGGCACATTGTGATGGCGACAATCAGCGCATTTTATAAACGCTGCCA
The DNA here is from genome assembly GCA_001517045.1 of Pseudotsuga menziesii. NCBI lineage: Eukaryota > Viridiplantae > Streptophyta > Pinopsida > Pinales > Pinaceae > Pseudotsuga > Pseudotsuga menziesii. Next base: position 52,384 of record LPNX010590969.1, on the reverse strand, counting down.
GCCATCGTCGGAAATCCCCTCATCAAGCCACTCCAAGTGCGGAAAAATATTCTCCGCCTCCCGTCATCGTTGACGAGGGTTCCCCATAGGGACTTTCGCCTCTGTAATCTTGACCACTTGCCTCTGAAACCCGGGTGGTGAGTGAGGACCAATATCTGCATACACAAACAAAGATGCCATTATTCTATGCATATAATCATATAACTATCAACTAACTCAAACTACACTATGTATAAATATGAATACAAAAACATCACACATACATACTAGCTAGTCCCCATGCCTGGCCTGGAGATCGGGGCATCTCAGGGTCCCCATGATAGTCCATACCCGCATATGGGTACTCCTCAATAACCACTAGGAGCTTCCACCACTGCTCTAGCAGATCCTTTGTAAAGAAACAGCCCACTCTGCCACCCCCCTCTCTCACCATCATCTGGCACCACCTGCGCATCCACGACTCCCGTGGACCACCATCCTCCACTGCCCAATGCATAAGCAGAGTAGGTTCTTTCTCAAAAAAGAAAGAACATAAAAAGGAGCCAAAACAAAATCCCCCCTAGATGCCTTCGCATTGTTTAGCTGATGCCGAACAGCCAGAAGGTACATCTGGGCCCATCCATAGTAAGTGCCCCTCATGGCATGCTCTACTAACTGCATCTTCCTGCAAGATATCTTGTGGCTACCCATGGAGCCCAAGATACGTAGCAGTAGTGTTGCCACCACCCATGTCGACAAGTCCTCAATGTCACACGTCAAGATGTGTGAGCCACGCACATACGCAGTAGCGTAATAGTTCCTATCGCACAGCTCCTCCAATGTCTCCCCCCGAGACAGCACTGGCGCTAAGTCACAAACAACTCCCAACATAGGGAGCCCAGTCAAAAAGTACATGTCCAACAGTGTAATCTCAACATGCTGTCCCTATATCATGAAGGCCTCCTCCCTAATGTCCCAAAATCTTACCGGAGTCTGCAGTAGTAGACGCAAGATTTTCATAAGAGGAATCCGCATAAACTTCAGTAATCCGCAACATTCCAGTGCACCACACACATTCCCATCCTACAATGCTGCCTCTAGGAGGTATTTACAGTCTCTCTCATGCCGCTTAATCTCATCTATCCTGAACAAGCAAAACACAGCTGTCAGCCACTGCTTTCAGCAAAAAAGGCCACCCAGGGACCAGGTTGCACTTGTCTAGCCAAAACAAGCAACCAGGTCACTCAAAACAGCCTCATAGGTGTGACCCAGTCACTCTTCTACCCACGAAAGGTGCGACCTAGCTCGTAGAGACCCTAACAGCCTCATCGAGGACCCCCAGGTGAGCAAATTCAAAATGAAAAGCACTGAGAAGGATAGATTTTGCAAGCACTTTTACTTGCAAGTCACGGATCTCGAAACCACCGGTCGAAACGAGAAAAATCAGCAAAATAAATTTAGGGCCCACCTCTCCAACTCTACAATGAACAGTGACAATGACACCTCACAAAGTGGTCCCCACCCATTTATAGGCCCCATTTGACCTATTTTCTTCCTTTTCACATAACAGGGCCATACAGAGTCCGTTTGGGATGCCATTTGCACCACTGGTTTCAGAATTCCACCCTCTATCTTCTAATGAGACCATTGTCTCATGTTTAACAAGTAGTTTTTGAGACCAATTCCTAGAAATTACCTCAGTTTATGAGCCACATCATTGTGATGTAAGTGTCTCTAGACCAGTAATTGCATCACACTTGCCTATCGCAACTCATGCGGGACTCCGGACCATCTCCCTGGAAGGCACATCATATACCTATCTCATCCATCCACCGCACCTTATGCGGGTTTTTGGACCATCACCTAGAGGTCCGATCATTTCTTTTGCATGCATTTGGCATATGACTTCCTCTGGACTTGCACTCACACCATATGTAGTCAATTCTGTCCACCACAACTCACACATGACTCTCCTAACCTCTATCGGAGAGCCACCTCGGTTTACGTGCCTCTGCCACACCGACTCACATGCCTCTTCTGCAATCTATCCCATGCATGTATTGGTATGTTTGAGAGCCACTTGCTCCATCCATATTGTACAGATGACCTTTGGACCACTATCCATTGACCCGACATGGGGGCACCATCAGTACCCCCTTGATTGGTTGACCATACTGGAGTTTCTTTTAAGCTCTTTTCTGACTCCTAAAAGAATGAAAAGATTGCCGAGTGCAGCTACTTCCTTTCTCGCTCATTAAAGTATAGGAAAGGGCATCTACATAGTCTCGTTTATCTCCTTTTGCAGACTATGTATACCATCAATTGAAAAGGACCACCTTGGCACATTCAAGCCAAGACCATTCCCCTCTGCATCCTTTTATGCTTTCTCGGGAAGAGGGGCCGAACTTTATGAAAAATATCACCATGGGTTTTCGTTAATCTCTTTCCAGCCTTCTCAACAAGAAAATATCATCGAGCAAACTTGGTTTCGTTCATGCTCGTAAAAGTATTTGAATGATCGTCCAGTGAGTATAGGTTTAACCTTTTCCGGCCTGATTGGACTACCAACGGTAAATAAGTCTCTCATCCCCTAAAGGATGGGTGAGCTCTCCTATGTATACTTTTAACCTTTTTCAGGCATAAGAGACTATCAATGAAAAAGAGACCCCACTAGACTCTTCTTCATGCTTTCAGACTCTCTAAAATTGAAAACACCAACGAGCATTCACTTTGTTGGGATCACTAAAAATCCACGAGATCGTACCAAAATGGTGTCCTTAGACACCACCCCACATGTAACAGTTTGGAAGCATTCCCACTTTGGGTTTCCTTTGCTCAGAGTACTCTGCGATGTGTCTTCCTTGGATCCCATCAATACCAGAAGTATCTACCTCCCCCAAGTATTTCCCATCTGTAGTGACATTCCCGATAGTACAACTATGATCCCTTTCCCATGAGTCAATTTCATTTACTTCTTAGTTTGCCCTACCGTCATACTCTGAGTAAAGGAAGTTTGAGTCCACCATGATTCCCTGCCCTTGTTCAACCCCCCCCCACACACATTCAGTGGGTCAGTCCTCATATTGTCTCACATCTTTCGGTTATCTCTCTCGTGCTTATGGTCAAGGAGACACCATTTCCTTGACCAGTTGCAGGTCTCCCTTTGTCGATGACAACACATGTATTCCAGAGGATAGACCTAGAGGTCCCTGTATCCTAGTTTCATTAACCTCATTGATGAGTTCCTTAGACCACTTGAGAGGAGTCCTTAGTGCCTCTCGGGATGGTTGTTTCTCACATTGTCGACTCCAACTACATCATCGCACCGTTGAGATTCATACAAGGTATTGGTCCGTGCAATATTTGGTCAAAGACCCTGGATGTCACCTGACTCTAGCACATTCATGATTTTATTTGAGGGACCCCAATAGGTTCACATCCCATGTGATTTATGGGTTGCATTGGAGATAGTGTTCAGAAGCCCCATCAATGCTTCTATATAGATTTATGATTGATGCAGCATATTTGTACCACAGAGACTCTGGCTCTCCATCAGTATGTCCATACATCTATGTACCATTCCAGATTTAGCAGGACATCAGTCATAAAGATATAGCTTTCCATGAAAATGCCATGTGTCCAATGTGATAGTTCTTCAGATCAGTATTGTATTCAGCCTCTCATTGAGAAAACCACTATTGTAACAACAATTGTACATGATTGGCTCTTGTATTATAGAGCTTATATCACACTATTATTTTGACATCGTTACGAGCATGGGGATTCCCACCTTGTCCATATACATGTCACACATTATTTGTATCTTACCCATTGATGGGAACCATATTAATACAAAAACCAAAAGCCACCATGCCCCAGCCCAGGAAGCACCACCTCTCCCTAGAAAATCCTATGATGTCCATCGGCCATACGATGAGTTCCTGCCCTCACACATCAGGGGGAAATATGTTAAGCTAAAAAATCCCCCAATGATCTCTACCTGACCTACACCACCTAAAGACATCCATGCACGACCCTCATTTGACCCCCACACCCTCAGAAAGGCTCAAAAATATGAAAAATGGCTTAAAAACCCCTAAAAAGAGCCAAAATAGCTCTCGTAGGGGCTAAAACCTCCAAAAAGGGGCTAAAAACCCTCAAAGGAGATTAAAACCCCCAAAGGAGCTAATAATTGGGTGAGAGGGGATAAAATCCCAAAAAAGGGGCTAAAGCCCTAACCGAGGCCTTAAAACCCTAAATATCTAGGAAAAAATTATAAATAGAGTGGTGGGGGTCACTCTCAAAACTCGCCTTCTCTCCCTATCGTTATGCTTCCCGTGTGAGTGTCTTGAGACCCTTTGCCTTTCAAGCCATTCACCCTCCCTCTTCTCCATTGCTCCACAAGCTAAGATTCCATCCCAAAGGGAGAGTTACTTCCCCAAGCTATGGCATGGTGGCCCATTTCCACCCAAACAGAAGGTATACTTGTGTTTTCTTTCATGTTTATTGTAGTTTTCTAACCTATTTTGCTTGCAGGCTTGTTGTCTAATGCTTTGTTGTAGGTTTTCTAGTGATTTCTTGCAGACATATTCTTGTTTGCTAACCATTTCATGCAGGGTTTCATACTTTAGTTTCAATATTGTTTGCAGGTTCTCTTCCAACCTCACAGGAACCGTACCCTTCCATCCTGTTATAGATGATTTTACCACACATGGTGGATCACACCTTTATGGCCTTCTTTGTCCCTCTGCAGACTCTTTGGAGCCCATTGACCATTTTTTCACCTTTGATGTTTCCAAGATCATCCCTAAAAACATGCATTATTTTCTATAAGTGACTTTTAAACCTATTCTCACGTATATACGCAGATATGACCCTCAAACCCACGTACATCGGGATGTGTGCAAAAGGTCAAATAGTTTTGGAGTTTTCCTTGATGTGGATCTGATTCACTTGTCTCTTGGCCTTCCATATGCCTTGAGATTGCTGATATTTGACTTTCCATTACCCCATTGAAGCACTATATCAAGAACCCTTTGGATACATTGAAAGGGAAGGAATTGAAGAGCAAGAAAACTATAGTCCATTGTTGTTGGAGCTTATACTTGGGTCTGCATCCCTTTGTCCCTTGGAGCACTTTGTGTTCTTCCCAAGATTTCCTTTGCTTGTGAGCTTGCTATCGAGAGATGGAGGATTGAAGTGGTGGAGGCCCAGGTGGAGGACTCAATTTCTCCGGTTCACAGACATGCCGACAGAGGTTGTCACTATTGTACTCTCTGATTTATATTAATAGAAATATCTTTTCCTATCCAATAATGTGTATTTAAATGAGTATTGAATCCATGGATGGTTTTAAATGCTTATATGTTATTGATTATATATGATAGAGTAGGTATAAAACCATTATATAGCATGCTTGTCTTGTTTGCTTAATGTTGAGAGAGCAAATTGCTAGTATAAGAGAGAGTGGAAAAGCTCAACGGGGATCTACATCAACCATTCAGAATAAGGTATGTTTCGAGATCCTTTAGTGTTAGATGTTTGGTTTCTCTTTCATATGGGAAATTATTGATTTATGTGGTTACTCTGTCTGTTGTGGTACCCCAAGCCATAGGAATTTTTCTCCGTAACAGAATTGGCGACCGTACTGGGGAGTTCCTAGTCATTTCTTTTGGGGGTTTTTCGGCATTCAATGTTCTTGAATTTCTCTTATTTCTCTGTTTCTAAGTCAGTTATAGGGGCATGTTTGCCTAGTAGTGTCTAATAGGAGTAAATTTTCTCTCAGATTGTCTACTTACCTTTTTTTTATCTCTTTTTCTTCATGTATGTGATTTTTGTCTTAACAGTCGCGTGTACAAGCGATTTTTACTAGGATATCCGCGTATATACACGGGTTTTCTGCACATAGTCATGTATGCCCTAAGTTTTTCCTTTTTGGGGAAGTTTAAGTGTTGCTGGGTGAGTCTGGATAATTGCTGAGTCTTCTTGGATGCTTCTGGAGTCTGTATACACCTTTGTTTCTGACCAGAGACGCTTTTAAGTTTTAATTTTTTGAGAATGTTCTTGTCATCGCATTTTCTATTTTTTGTTTTGGGATTAGTGCATTAGGTTTCTTTTACCTTAGTGCTTTGTTTGGGTGCTTCCTGATAGTGCTTACAGAGTCTGGGGGTCGTAGGGTCATACTTTTGTTTTATTATCTCCTTTTAATTCAAAAAATACAAAAAACATTTGCTTTTTGCATCATTATGCATTGTTGCATTTTGCATTTTGCATGGTATTTGCATTAGGTTTGCTTGGAGAAGTATTAGCCAAATTTTCATATACGAATGATTGCATCTTCATTTGAAGGAAAATTTTTCACTTCACGTAGTAGCATACCCCGTTTTTCTATCGACATGGTGCATTTTCATTGATTGTTAGGTGTGCATTTTACTTGTTGTTGCATCATAACACCATTATTTGCACGGTCATTTGCCCTTTTGAGTAATAAGCCAATTAAAATCAACGCATAATAAAATGAATTACACTCTTTTATTTTACAGGGTGCACCAACAAGATTAGGTTTTAGGGTCTTGGAATACTTCATTGTGAGTAAATTCTCCAAGACCACTAAACAAAACATGTATGTGTATGTCCAGGTGAGAGTGTGAAATTCCTTTATATAACTAGTGTTTCTCAGGATCCTCCTCTTACAAGGGAGTTAAGCATGAGGCAGTGTGAGCAGTTAATGATTGGGATGACCCCTGGTCATAACTGAGTAGCACTGAAGATATTTCTAGGATTTTATTCATATTTGGGGGCTATTTCAAGAGTTTCGGGCCTTGATACCCTGCCCATATGTTCAATCCCTCCTGTGACTATCTTCCTAAGCATTGATTATATTAAGGTGACCTTAGCTACCTTACCTAGGTTATCGAGGGGGTACTTCGTAGAGGTTATTCTGTAGGTGTCCTGGCTAGGTAGGGGTCAGACAGCACAGTCGCTATATGCGTTGAAGCTGAGGGCCACTATAATTGGTTGCGAACCTTCGCTTGTTATGCATGGGAGTCTCAAGCCTCTCCTAGGTGAGAGAAACCTACTTCATTCGGGAGATCACATATCCTACCCTTGTTTTCTTGTAATTTGGATTTACATTGTATAGGTGTATATTATGTGCACGCTAGTTTGCCTAGGGTTTGTGTAATTAGATAGAGTCTTTTTTTTATTTTTTGAGTCATTATGGATTCAGAAGTGGCACTTCGTCGTTCTCATCGTTTAGTAGGACTTCTTCCTTCCACATCTCCTCCTCCTTTGGGAGAGAGAAACAGACAGTTCGGGCGGACTATTTCTCACATTGATTCACACATGATGGGAGATCATGAGGATGAGATTCCTGAGATTTCTTCTCCACCTCAAGAGGTTGGGGATGTAGATTCTACTCCTGTATATGATCCTTCACCAGAAATACCTTCACATTCTGGTTATGATCCTTCATTCACAGGTCGTCAGTATTAGTTACCAGGTGACAAGACTATCATGAACCCACAAGCACTAGTTATATTCGTTATGGCATACCTAATATCCCTACACACGATCCTGTACATCATGTCGAGTAAGAAATTGAACCTAGCACTACGCCTGGGGGAACTCCTATTCCTTTCCATGTGGAGAGATTTGTGAGCACTGGTCACATTGCACCTTCCATCCCGGTGGTGGAAGCTACCTCACATGTCCATCCTAGACCTAGTTTTAGTAGTCATATGCGGATACCAGAACCGAGATGAGTGACCCTAGGGAATACCACTTACATCCCTTCACATGTCCCTTCGTCCTCAAACCCTACTCCTTCGAATGCATTTTTGACAACCCTTAGTCCCCCTCATTCATATGGTCCTTCGGGCCGGAATATTGCTACTAGCCATGTTCGTACTGCAACTATTCGCACAGTAGTATCTCATAGTCAAGTACCTGTTGTTGTCTCAGGAGGTCATATTCATGTTTCGAGATCGTCTCACGATCCGTCACGAGGAGTTCCCCATATCCCTAATTATGGAGCTTCTCATGGAGAATCTTATGGACCATAGTATGGACAGAACTATCAACCCTATGGGCACGGGTATCAAAAACCCACTTACTCCTCTAATTATGGCTTTGTAGCACCGCATAGTCAAGGTACACCACATTATAATGCTTCCATCCAGCCCTACACGGGTCAAACAGGAGGAGGATATTATGGCCAAGGCCATGGTATTTACAGTAGTTAGCCTTATATGAACCAAAAATATCAGGGAACATGGTATAGACCAGCTCAACCTAGGCTACCTTTCCTCGCAATGTTAAACTTACCTGACTTATCGAGAGTCATGAACGATCCGGTATCTCATGACCCGGCTTGGTCGGTTGTCCCTAACAATCTTCCCTCAGATATTCCCAAGTTCGAGGGAAAAGCAGGAGAAGATCCTAGTGAACATGTCACTAATTTTCACCTTTGGTGCTCTTCCAATTCCTTACATGATGACTCAATCTGTTTAAGACTATTTCAATGCACCCTCACTGGGCCTGCAGCGAAATGGTATATAGAGTTACCGAGGGGCGCATTCGTTTTGTTCGATGACCTTGCTATGACTTTCCTCAATCACTTCCAGCTACCCATGCGTTATGACATTGGTACAGAACTCTTGTCCACATTTCGACAAGACAAAGCCACACATATCTCAGACCATATCTAAGAGTGGTGTAGATGGAAGAGGTTGATTAAAGCCTTCATACCTCTGAAATTTCTCCTTGAGTGGTTCCGAAAATCATTGTTACCTTACATCATGAAGGATGTTTCTACATCTGGAGTCCAAAACAAGGAACAAGCAATTTTTAGGGCACAGGAGTTGGATTTGATTTATGCTCAATCTGGACTTCTGTATGAGATCATACCTAACGCTCCGCATTCTAGTTTCAATCCCAATATCAATCCTAGACCACATGTCAATGGCATCGTTGGTTGTACAAGTGCCAAACCTATGGATTCAGTTGTGAAACAAGTGATTCAATTGTCTATTAATCCATCTGCTTTGGGACAAGCCAGGGCTTCATCTCAACCCACCCAAATGGCGAGTGTACTTTCTGTGCAATCGTCGGACCAGAAGGGAAACCAGCAACTCGAAAGGAATAAGAAAAAGGGTAAAAATAATCATAATGATGGGAACAAGAATGAAAATTCCAATTTTAATGACAAGAACACCCGCAATGTTGTGGGGAACAAGTAGTCTAAACGTAAGGTTAAGTTTCCTTGCAAATTGTGTAAGGAGGACCACCTCACTCACTTGTTCCCTCATATGGAAGATTTGTCAAGATTCATAGCACAGGGCCCAACTATGCTAACCAATCCTTTACCCCATAATCAAAATATGAGCTTGAGGACCAATTATCCTCATAGTGCATCGGGCGGAGATCAAAATCCATCAGAAGCCAGTACTGGTCATGGTTGCATCAACATGGTACATGCTACTAAGGTTTGGACTCATGTGAAAGATTATGGTTCATCACGACCAGACCTTGGAAAAGAACCTGCTCCACCCAAGAGCCCTTTGCGTATTGAATACCCTATGGATAAACCTAAAATTGCACCTCACATTTCTAAGGGAGTCCTAAAGCATTTGAGGCACAATCCTAATGCCTGAGCAGCCCAGAACTATTCCATTGTCAAGGATTTGGGCCAAAATCCTTGTGTGATGTCCGCACTTGAAGTACTTCAGAGTTGTCCTCCGCAAAGGAAAGCCTTGCTTTCTTCTCTTGGGATTAATGATGATAACTCTTCTTCCGTCATCAAATTTGAAACCATGGGAATACAGCCTCGCTTTCCTTACTAAGTGTCTCTTTTGATTCATGTAGAGTGCCTTAATATGACCGTCAAATGCACTATGATTGACGAAGGCGCTGGTGCTTTTGTGATGTCTTTGTCATGTTGGAAGGGTTTGGGTTCCCCCAAGTTGTCTCAATCCACTACCATGCTGACTGCCTTTGATGGTAGATCATTTTGGCCGCATGGGATTCTTCCTTCTCTTAAGGTCCAATTAGGAGGGAAGACCGTCATGATCGAGGTCGAGGTGGTTGATGTGCCCCTTGACTACAATATTTTACTGGGCCAGAATTGGATGTATAGTATGCAAGCCATAGCCTCTTCTCTATTTCAAGTAGTATGATTTCCATTTAATGGGAAGATTGTTACGACTGATCAGACATCGTTCCGTAATCCAAGTGTCAGTGCATCATTGGGAGCTTCTATACCAATTATCGATTATTATCAGCCGACAACTAGGAGTGTGGGTGTAGGTATGTATCCATCCCTTATGGGGACCTTAAGTTGTCCTGCGACCATTCTTATGATCGGATCTAGTTTCGGTGGAGCTTCATCTTCGTTGAAGTTGATGTCTTTTTGGACCACCCATATGGAAGATCCTTGGACTCTTCCTTCACCGATTCCTTCGAATGGACCTGTCGAAATGGATGTGTTTTTTCCTGCAGTGATGATATCATATAAATAAAATCTTGATTGTGTTATAGAGCCTAGTCCTTCCTCTTCGCGGACGGAGGAGGAGGACCCATATGTGCTACCTGCATGGGTAGTTAAGTCCTCTCACACACATCATTGCCTTGATGGTGTTTTTCCATCAGATGAAGCCATTATTGAGGCCATGTCAAGGGTTGAGCCACCTTGGGAAGAGTTGCATCATAGATCATATTTTCTTCCTGAGCTTAACCGTATGGAGCGTGAGGAATATAGGGATATTCTTAGTGATAATATTGGTAGTCCCATGGTTGAGCTGTCCTGGTCAGATGGCTAATGGGAACATGGAAAACCTATCACCTACCATTCCTATCAGTATTTCTCATGATCCTGGCAAAGTTGAGAACGTCTACATTGGGGCGGATTGTTCCCCTGATGAGATCAAGGATTATACTGAGCTATTTAAAGAGTTTTGTGACATCTTTGCTTGGTCATACGAGGAAATGTCGGGTATCGACCCTCGTATTGTCGAACATGAAATTAATACCTATCCAAATGCGAAACCTATTCGGCAATGTTTGCATGTGGTGAATCCTAGAAAAGCACCCGCTATTAAGGCTAAGATAGAGAAGCTGTTAAAATCAGGTTTTATCTATCCCGTTCCCTTGACAGAGTGGGTTTCAAATCCCTTTCCAATTGATAATAAGCAGGGAGTGATCCGTATATGCACTGATTTCTATGATTTAAATCATGCTTGTCCTAAGGATAATTTTTCCACACCATTTATTGATCATATTTTGGATGAGTGTGCAGGAAGCGAGGTATTCTCCTTCATGGACGGTTTTTTCGAATATAATCAAATTTAGATCAAACTCAAGGATCAACATAAAACTGCATTTATTTGTCCTTGCATTACATTTGCATATCGGAAGATTCCTTTCGGTCTTAAAAACGCGGGAGCCACTTTTCAGCGGGCTATGACCTTAATTTTTCATGATCTAAAAACAATTATCTAAGTGTATTTGGATGATCTTGCTGCTCATTCTCATCTAAGAGTGCTTCATCCATACTATTTGAGATTAGTATTAGAAATATGTCGCCATTACTAAGTTAGGTTAAATCCTCATAAGTGCATCTTTTGCATAATCGTTGGTCGCTTTCTAGGGTTCATTGTATCCAAGGAGGGTATAAGAGTCGATCCCTTAAAGGTTGAGGAAATACTTCAATTGTCTCCCTCGCATAATATTAGACATCTTTAGTGTTTGCAAGGCGTGGAAAATTTCTTACGAATATTCGTGGTTAACTTTGCCAATTTGATTAAAGGATTTATGCGTCTTCTAAAGAAGGACACTACTTTTTGTTGGGATGAACGAGCCTAGGATTCCTTTGATGCTCTTAAGCAAACCTTAGCATCGGCCCCCGTGCTTAGTCCACCTGTCTATAGCTATGATTTTTTTATTTATGTGGCCGTGTCCATGGAGACAGTTGGTATGGTTTTGGTTTAGGAGGATGAGGAGCTCCATGAGCATGTCATATATTATTTGAGCCGGAACCTTATTGATGTGGAAATCTAGTATTCTCATGTGGAGAAACTTGCCTTGGCCACCATTCATGCGGTTCAGAGATTGAGACATTACATTCTCCTTCACTAGACCTTGGTGGTAGCTCATGTCAATCCATTTTGGTTCATCCTCACTAGAAGGATGATCGGGGGAAAATATAATAAGTGGATTGTTATTTTGCAAGAGTTCGATCTCGAATTCATTTCAGCGAAATTGAAGAAATCGTTGATCTTTGCGGAGCTCATTTCTGATTTTCCAAGTGTGGAGGAGGAGGAGGTTTATGAGGATATGTTTGTCGATGAGCATATTTTCCTTATCTCAACTTTGGACCCATGGTATGGGGATATCTTTATATATTTGCAAACATTGAAGGTCCCTACTCACCTATCACGAGATGAGCGATGACGATTACATCATGTATATAAGACCTTATAGTGGATAACACTTTGTACAGGCATGGGGTAGATTCCATTTTATGTCGTTGTTTAACCCATGATGAGGCTAAGGTTGTGCTGAATTATTGCCATGGAGGGGCGTGTGGTGGTAATTTATCTAGGATTTATACAGCCCAAAAAATCTTGAGAGCGGTATATTTTTGGCTGTCGATCTTCAAAGATTGTGTCAATGGGGTCAAGAAGTGTCACCCTTGCCAGGTGTTTGCACACAATATTGACTTGCATCCTGCCCCGTTATATCCAATTATCACTGCGGATCCCTTCACCAAGTGGGGGCTTGACTTCATGGATTACAACCCATATTTGGATGGGGGGCATCATCATATTATAGTGGCTATTGATTATTTCATGAAATGGGTTGAGGCTATGCCCATGGTTAAATTCAACGGTGAGACAGTTACGCATTTCGTATTCAACCAAATTATTACTCGGTTTGGCATTTCGAAAGAGATTGTTACTAACCATGGTAGGCACTTTCAGAATAAAATGATGGAGGAGTTGGCTTCAAAGTTAGGGTATAAGCAACAACACTCCTCTTCTTATTACCCTTAGGAGAATAGATAGGTTGAAGCAATGAATAAATCACTTAAGTCCATTCTCCAATGAACCATCGCACAAAGCAATACGAATTGGCATATCATGTTATATCCTACTTTGTGGGCCTATAGGACCGCGGTTAAGACTGCCACCAATTTCTCTCCATATCAGCTCGTACATGGGGTGGAGTCTATCTTTCCAGTTGAATGCGAAATCCCTTCATTGAAGCTAGCTATAGATATTTTACAAACACTTCCGCATTGGAGAAACGTTTGGTCCACTTAGAGCATCTTTATGAGTAGCGCCAGGATGCCTTAGTGTCTCTAGAAGTAAATAAGCATCGTGTTAAGGTCCAATATGATAAGTCTGTCCATCTAATGAGGTTTAGTGAAGGTGATTTGGTCCTTTTGTGGGATCAAGCTAAAAAACCCTTGGGGGTAGGGAATTTTAATCCCATGTGGCATGGTCCTTACGTAGTTAAATGTGTGTTAGAGAAGGGAGCCTATGAGTTGGTGGATTATGAAGGGACATCCTTGGTGGAGCCTAGAAATGGGCTCTATCTTAAAAAATACTATGCATGATCTTCAGGCAAGGCTGATTATTGTATATTATTTTACAGTGTTTTGCATAGTTAGGTTTTCTTATGGTGATCAGTTTTGTTGATTTGCTTCCATTTCTTATGGAAAATGTAAATGGAGTCTTCTGCTTACATAGGATTCACTGATGGTTCTATCCGCCACACTCAAAACTCAGCTTCTACTGCTTGGGTGATTTATACTCCTACGGGTCAGGTATTGTCTTCAGGAGGCGTATGTTTACAGCCTTCTTCAAACAATGTTGTTGAGTATAGTGTCGTTATTGAGTTATTGCGGGATGCCATTTCACATGGTGTTCTCTTTGTTGAGGTACGTATTGATTCACAGATAGTGGTTTCACAGGTTAATGGCTTGTATCATATTAGGGATCTGACATTATTACGAAGATTCTTACATATGAGAATGCTAGAATGGCAATTTGAGAACATAACATACATACATGTTTCAAGAATGTTTAATCAAGTTGTTGACTCATATGCTAACTATGTGTTAGATTGGAATTTGTTTCATAGACCATAAGCATATCACAAACATACATTTTTACACACATGTAAATAAATAAAATCGATCATCATAAAAGTTTTTCATTAAACATCCAAAATGTGACGTCATAATACATAAGTGTCATAATATAAAAATGGGGCTTCCGAGCCACCAAAATATAATACATGGTAGTACGAAAATGAAACACTCTCGGGTCTCTAAGCCTATGGAGGAGGATGGGGGTTCTGATTGTGGTAGAACACCATGGCTCTAGCTAGTCGTCGAAATAACCGAACCCATGCTCAATGTACACCAACCACCTGATGCTACATGGCCTCAGGCAAGTTGTTGACTTGTGCCATGGGTACCCTTTGTGTCAAGCATACAAAGTTTGTTTAAATTCTTTGGATCATCCACATCGATGATGTCATATCCTCTTCCCCTCCGTCTATGATGAGGGAAACCATCAGGCCGTCATGGTTCAACATCTACATACACATGACAGATTGTCACTATGTGTCGTCTCACCAAAACATGTCTTTTGAGTCCATATGTCAAAAAACACAAAAAAAAATTATAATTCAAAAAACTTAAAAAGAGGGTTTGGGATTCATTACCTATGTCGCCATATGCCACTCCTGTTGGTAGAGGCATGTCCATATCTACCTGAAAATATATTCCTGCATAGGGATAATCATCGATGGCAATAATCTGTCTCCCCCACCATGGAAAGAAGTCCATTGGGTGGGGGTTAGCCACCCTACCTCCTCCTAGTCTGCGCGTAACATTTTCCCAATGTCGTTGGGCTGAATCTCAAACTCCGTGTGGAGGGATGTCCACTCTAGGGCTTAGCCCCGGTACACGCTCAAAGAAGAACGTGCTTAGTATGCTGCCAAAACTGAAGTTTCTCACCCTTCCCATCTTGCAGTCACTGAGCTGCTGCTTCATGTTACTCAATAGAATAGTGCTCTAGTCATACACTATGGGTCTCATACACTCCACCGCATAGAACATCAATGGCTATGAGGCTTGGTGGAGGGATGCTAGACTGGCTATCCTGTCGAGTGCCAATAGTATGGCCTTCAGTCCCAGTACCTGGATGGACTTTGTCGGGATTTTACTCCCAACCTTTTCTATGTCCGAAAAATAGTATACTGCAATGTACTCATCAATGGTAATACCACCTCTGGGCCCATGAGAGCGTAGGTTCACCACCTCTCCCCGTCGGGATAATCCAGTAATAAAATATATGTCCTCTACCTCTATAGTGAGAGACATCCCGTCGATATGAAAATACTCTGAGTCTAGATCCCAGTATTCTACTAGCATCTATAGGAGTCTTGGTTTGTCCCTCAGGCTGCCAAGACACCAAAACTTATATATACCGCAAGCACGAAGATATTTTTGAGCCATTAAGTCACCTTGAACAGCCTCTTATACATCTCCATGTTCCCTCTCTCTCCATTCTAGAACCATCTTGCACATAAAAAGTAATTTTTGGTCATTATATACCTTAAAAAACCTTGTGCATGGCCGCATACACAACTGTTTGCAAAATATCCGTGTATGTACACGGTTTCAGGAGGTTTTTCTGCGTATGGCCATCCCTATACGCAGAAAAAACCCTGATATCCACATGGGCCAAAATGACCATTTTAGATTGGTGTAAAAATTAAATTTGACCATGGAAATTGAAAAATTTTGCATGAAATAGAGAGAGGAGGACATGAGGAGTATCCTAGAAGAAACAGTGTCGAATTTCGGTGGACGAAGCTCCTGGAAGTCACGTTGGAAGTTTTGAGCTCCAAGGGGTAAAAATTTCAAATGATTAGGAATTTTTGAATTTTTTACTATTTATAAAAAAAAATTAAAAATTTTGAAATTTTTTACCCACTTTCTATAGTTTTGAACCGTTTTTGGACTAATTTGATGATGTAGGAGTCCATTTTGAGCGTCGTTTCGACCGTGGTTTTGACCCATTCATGTCAATTTTAGGTATTATGTCTAAACTAGAATATAGGTTAGGTTTCACATCTGTTTGCACTTGGCATGACCTTATGATTGTTTCATTGTAACCTTAGGTACAAACCCATTCTATCATGTCACGGAACCTCCTTGTTGCTTTTAGAAGTGGCATGATGTGAATGGTAGATCTTGACCATACATGGGTGCCCTAGTTAGCTCATGTTTTTCATTTGGTTCTCATGCCAACATTTTTCCCTTAGGGTGTGGAATTCATTTGTATAGTATCGCCATGGCTTTGCGCAAGAGCCTCATACTCCTATTGATCTTTTTGCTGGCCTTTTTCCCTAGGACTCCCTTATGTCAAGTTGTAATTGCATTATCATGAGTTTTTCTTGAATTAATGAGCCTTATGTCAACTTCCCTGACTTTGATTATCAACTATATAGCCCAATCTTGTCTCATGTCTAGCCATACAGAGCCATTTTACATATCCTTTGCAGCTTGATTCCCCACTTTTTACCGGGAGGGGACCTTCCCCTGATTTTCGCTATCCTACACATGTTTCCTTGCATTGAGCATAGGTATGTTCCGCTACTTGGAACTAGTTTTTTTTCCCCTTGACACTCGTCTCCTCCTATTCTGTAACTATAAAGAACTTTTATTCTTTTTCAAGCTTTTCAAAATATTTGAAAAAGTCCAAAAAAATCAAAAAACCAAAAAGCTGGACAGGAAAAGATGTTATCTTTGGTAGCAGTTGAGTCGTGTCTCCTTCAAACAGAGCACTGTATATCACATCCATTGGTTGGGTTAATAGTTTGAATTTAGGAGTTGTACTCATTTCTCTGAGTTTATCTCCACCGACTGGTTAAGCTTCTAGTCCCTATGGAGCCTCTGTCGATGCCTCTTGTGTTGTAGAGATGTCCCAGTTTTGTATATTGAGTCTATGCCACCTACATTTAGTCACCATTCACCTTTATGCTCTTGTTTGAAGGAAGTTGAAACTTGAGTTGGCCATTCCTCAGTTCTCTTGACTTTGCATGTTGGCCATTCCTGATACTGATACTGGTTCATGCACATTATGATCGAGTCCTTCCACATTATACAGCTTTGCTAATTACCTCATGTTGGATGATGAGTAATGCATTAATTCCCTCCTTCCAGCAGATTTCATCCCATCGAATTCAAATCATTTATTCTGGGATAGGAATCTAGAGTCATTTTTGAGTTCCTTGAGACTTGCAGTCATCAGTGGCAGGTTCTCTCACCATCGATAGTTTTGGGAATACATTAATGTCCCCTGATCGATGAATCCTTTCAAGTGTTCAACCTCAACACATTTATTCACACTTGTTATTTTGCACTCTAGTACCTTGATTGACATTTTCATTATCGGTGGGTGATCTCGCCTCTATTAATGGTATGCATCAATGACTGATAATCAGACGATGGACTACTATGTTCGACCTCGACACCTCTATTCACATAGTAGGACATGTACTTAAAGTGGATTGTGTGGAATACCTTCCATATTGGTGGCATCCCATATATGCTACCTCCTTGATCATGGTAGTGTTCATGAGATTTCATCTCTCGTGACTTGATTCCAGTGTATGTCAAATATCTTCAGCTATTATGGAGATCTTGATCCATTATATATATTCAGCTTTCATGGAGATAATGATCTTTTGTATATATTCATCATGGATATTCTGATCTATCTATATTGTATGTGGTGATGACCACACATGTCATATTTTGTATCATGCCTATTCATGGCCATTGTACTCTTATGTATTTGGGACTACTATATCTACTTGCAGTTATGTGCAGAGTTTGATTATTGTATTATACTTCTGGATGGCTGGTTCTTCCACCTGGTTTTTCATCACTCCACTTCTGGGATGGACTTATAATGTATTTTGGCCATCGTATCACCCCTCTGACCTCACACATTAGGGGGCATCTGTTACAGCTGATTTTACCACACATGGTGGATCACACCTTTATGGCCTTCTCTGTCCCTCTGCAGACTCTTTTGACCCCATGGACCATTTTTGTACCTTTGATGTTTCCAATATCATCCCTAAAAACATGCATTATTTTCTATAAGCGACTTTAAACCTATTCTTGTGTATATACATGGATATGACCCTCAAACCCAAACACATCGGGATGTGTGCAAAAGGCCAAATAGTTTTGGAGTATTCCTTGATGTGGATCCGAGTCACTTGTCTCTTGGCCTTCCATATGCCTTGAGATTGCTCAGATTTGAATTTCCATTACCCCATTGAAGCACTATATAAGGAACGCTTTGGATACATTGAAAGGGGAGGAATTGAAGAGCAAGAAAACTATATTCAATTGTTTCCAGAGTTTATACTTGAGTATACATCCCTTTGTCCCTTGGAGCCCTTTGTGTTCTTCCCAATATTTCCTTTGCTTGTGAGATTGCTATCGAGAGATGGAGAATTGAATTGGTGGAGGCCAAGGTAGAGGACTCAGTTTCTCCGGTTCGTAGACGTGCCGACATAGGTTGTCACTATTGTAATCTCTGATTTATATTAATAGAAATATCTTTTGCTGTCCAATAATGTGTATTTAAATGAGTATTGAATCCATGGATGCTTTTAAATGCTTATATGTTATTGATTATATATGCTAGAGTAGTTCTAAGACCATTATATGGCATGCTTGTCTTGTTTATTGAATGTTGAAAGAGCAAATTGCTAGTACAAGCGAGAGTGGAAAAGCTCAACGAGGATCTAGATCAACCATATGGAATAAGGTATGTTTCAAGATCCTTTAGTGTTATATGTTTGGTTTCTTTTTCATATGGTAAAGGATTGATTTCTGTGGTTACTCTGTCTGTTTTGGTACCCCAAGCCATAGGAAGTTTTCTCCGTAACACATCCTATAGGCGGAAGGGAGTTTTTCTTGCCTATAGCAAGGGTGAAAGCCCTACTACAATACCATTTTAATATTTTCATTGTTGGAATAAAGAATCTTTGGAGGCTAAATGGTGTAATTCTCTCATGTGTGTGGAATAAACATTGTCTTGCGTCTATTGATGTTGTTGGTTTTTCTCTCAATTTCTACATCTGAACCTTGTCTGGATTGAATGATTCAACTAAATCAATAGGAGTGTAGTTGGGAAAGTAATATTACTTGTTTTTATGTATCTCATAGCATATGTGTTTGAAGATCTAGTTTATACATGTTTAATAAGCTTATTTGCATGTAATTCTTGTTTCTTTTTCATATATATATCCAGATCTCATAAGGTTTTGTGTAAGGTTGTGTATTTAGATTTCAGGTGGCAAGGATTAGAAAATTTGTGGATCTAGTTTGACTCCACTGGACATCCGAAACTTTTGTGAAGGCATTGCCCCTTTGTATTCCACTAACAAGTTTCCCTTGCAGATATATCCAACAACAAGCCTTTCTCCTTCTCTTCCTCCATCTTATTAAAATCAATCTTTCGGTTACTTGTTCATCCTCTTATGATCATATCTATTTCTAAAAATTTATTATACATTGTTAGATATATTTCCTATGATTCTTGTTGCTTAGATCTGAAATTTCATAAAGAATATCATATTTTAAAGGCAGATCTAGGTGAAGATATTCTTTTTTGCAAGTAGCTAAATCGTAGATCTAAAGCTTGCTCATAAGGTAGTTTCTTTTTTCGTTTCTTTAAAGATTTAAATTCTGCAAGAAAGTGCACATCATATTGGCTGCCCAAAAATCAAGCCAAGATCCCAAGGAAAGCTTGCTTTCCTTGGTTCCCTTTTGCAAAACTAAATTGTTCCATTTTTAACAATTTTTAACTTAGTTTTTTTTGGTAATTAGTGTGGTGACCCAAAGCACTTTTAAAGTGTTTTTGGGCATATTTTATTTTAATAGCTTCCTATTTTTATCAGGTTTAACAAAAAAGAGAAGAATACTCTGCCCATTTCCAACTCTTGGGCGAACTGGAGCTTCCCAAAGGCTTCCCCCAACGTTGTGCCCCCTTTTAGGCTTGTTTTAAGCTTGTTGTAAGCCTTTGGATCCCAGATAACAAGGAACAAAGTTCAAATTATTTTTCTGATATTGTAACCACTAATAGTAAAGAATCAATTCGAGTGGGCTCTTTCGAGCCCACTCCCCATCCCCCCTGGGGGGATCCGCACCCATTTCACTTTTTGGCATTTTTTCCCGGTTTTTTATCTAGCTTAGTCTTGTCATGTAGGATTGTATAATTTGATCATATTTGTCATTATTCCATATTTTGAAATAAAATTAATACTAATACTTACCCCACGAATCCCCGATTGAACCGAAAGGTGAAAGAAGATCATGGTAGAATTAATTAGAAAACATGCGGTGTGTATTTTTTGCTTCTATTTTCATTGTTACTTTTCACAATCAAGCAGTAAAATTAACCCCTCTATGATTTCCCAATTGATGTCCACTTGGACCAAAAAGTATTCCTGGAGGGTCTTTTTTTTTAACAAGAACACGCTCTTAAAATTTACTAAAATTTACAAGACTCCGATGTGTATGCTTTGCACTTGGCTGAGGTTCATCCGATCAGTCAAGCTGCACCAAAAACAACGTGAGTGACTAGAATAATTAGGATTCAGTTTCCCAATTAACCACCATATGAGAAAATCCAACGCCTTGATTAAACTGTAAATGGTGGCAAAATACCCAAAGGAAGTGGGAACTACTGGATAGTGACCTCGAGGCACTGATCATTGTTACATCCTAGAGGGTGTATTATGAACATAGTCTCAGAGACTCCAACCATCCCACACATTCCTTGCGGTTAGCGATAGCGGTTGTTACTTTTGGACATACTCCAAGTACCCCCTGGGTATATCTGGAGCCCCCCCGCCTAATTTAATTCACTCATCTTTTCACATTAACTTAAAATGTACCAAGATACAAATGCACAACATTCACTCCAACACTTGCAAGCACTCTTAATTATTTTCGACTCCATTTAAAGGTACTGGTTAAATGTTTATTTCTTTCAATCTATATGTGATTGGGTTTCATATCGAGCTTATTTGTGATTGTCTCATCATGTTATCTGTTGTTTACAATTGTTAAATCAAAACTCCTAAAAAACTTGCGCATTTAATACCATCACCATCTAAGTAACTAGCCTTAGTAACTTGTAGGGTCTACCCCCCTTGGCTTCGTTAGGAGTTTGCCTAAACGAAGGAGTCAAGAACAAGGTGACAACCTTGACTCAAGACTTGCCCACAAGGACACACCAAGTGGCTTGAATATTTATGCCACGTTCCACCCTAGGTGTGTGAAAGGCGGCAACATCTTTTGGCATCGTTTCCTGGGATAAATCTTTTTATTCCCGAAGTACGAATTTTGTTTTCTTTCTTTTTGTTTTTTCTCTGATTGATGAATGCTTAGAGTAGTTATTTAATTTTCATCTGGTGACTCCATTGACTTTTTTCAGTTTTTATTTTTACAAAGAAAAACAAAAAATATTTTTTTTGAAAGATTTATAAATGCTTATTTTTATTTTTTCACATGGCGACTCCATTGAAGGGATAAAACCCTACTTTCTCATAATTTTGTTGAGACTTGTTGTGTGTAGATGAGCTCATATGACATAGTAAAAATTTAAATGTTCATTATTTGATAGCTCCGATTCAGTACAAAATACATGGTTGATATGTGCTACTGATAAGCCATTATGGATGATGAGTATTATGGTGCTCAAATTTCAAATGCATATCCTCCCATCGATTTCTCGGGCATCCCGGGTTTTCCTAACTATGAACCATATCTCCAGGATAAAAGATATTTTTAGGGTCCATTTTTTTATGGAAATGGTGATTCAGATTTCTGTCACATCTTATCTTTTTTTTTTCATTTGTGAATAAACTCAACATACTTCATAGGGATAATATGATGCAAATTTTTGCCAATTATTTGGAAAAGAAGGCTTGGATATGGTTTTGTGGTCTTCCTGATAAATGCATTACCTCCCATGAAGACTTATGTGCTATGTTTTTTGAGAGGTGGCATAATTGTGAGGGAGATATGGTAATGGTTGTAGAAAGGGCCCTCACCTACCTAAATGAGCTAAATGAGCCCATGACTTCCATTATAGATGAGCAAATTCGAGATGATCCTATTGAAGAGATTCACGAGGAACCCATGATTGAACACATTGTTGAAGACTCTCCTCATGTAACCATAACTGAAAACATTGAATATTTGAGGTATTCTCAAGTTTGATGCAATTCTAATATTTTTCTAGAAATCCCTCATGAGGAAACCATTACAGAGATCAACACTTATGAAGAAATTTATGATGGGTATGATGACACCCCTCTATGTTCATCACTTAGGGATGAAGTTTTGGAAAATTTAACTTCTTATAATATATTTGAAACCAAAAATTTGAAGGATGATTATTATGAGCAGGAGGAGGGTAGTTATATCTTAGGATGTGATACCAACAAGGAAGACTCTCTCATATCCGACATAGATGGGAGTGATGACTATTGAAATTTCATAGATAATCCAACTTGTGAAAATATTATTGAGAATCCCATCAATGATGTGTCCAGCAAGGGGAGTGTCTATTAAAAAAAATTTCTTTCAAAGTCCAATCTACGATACGTCCATAGAGGGGAGCATGGATCTGGATACCTGGAAAAATATTTGTATGGAATAGGAGCATTCAGAATTTTCACATGATCATTCAGAGTCATATCATACAGAGCCACATAAAGTCAATAGTAATGAATACATTGAGAAGAAGTGTTATGAAAAGTTAGATGTGATGCAGTCAGTGGAATATCAATCTCAGCCATCTTCTTCACATGTAGAGGTTCCTTATGATTTGGAGCTACTTGGGGCTTATGCAAAGAGTTATCATTTCATAAGCCCTGATGATTAGTATGATGATGTAGTCAGTCTGCCTCATCTTTCCTATTGGTCTATCAGTCCTATCCAGTCATGGACAGAAGCACCCTACGCAAGCACATACCAGTTTGAGAAAAAATTAATGACTTTATTCATGCCTATGATTTCCCATCCAACCCGCCCATTCTGGATCATCATGCAAGTTTACATTTTCAGAATAAAGTATCCTTACTTTGGCTGGTAACCAAAGAAAATGATTTTTTTTTATGTTAATAAAATGCTTAGGTGGTTACATTGGATTTTTTATTACACCTAACCTTTTTTATATCATGTTTAGAGTAGGAAAATAAGCTCCTTAAAAGAGAGCATTTACTTCTTGCATTTTCGTTTTGTACTTGGCTATAATAAAACTTTTCTTTCATTAATTTGCTACATTTATTTTGTTTAAATAAATCACCTTAGTCGTTCATTTGGATTTTATATAAATCTTGTGCTACTGAGATTTTCTTGTCAATTTGAGATGTTTTTGCAGGGTATATAAACCGAAGATTATGGTGTTCTTGTATCCTCTCCTTGCCCTATGTCCAGATCGAGTACACGTCTCGTAGTTGGAGCCAAATGTTACCACCTAAGTTGTACTTAGTCGGTGTTATCAAGTGAGCCTGGTGAATCAGACAAAGATGATTTGTTCGGACTTCAGAAGACCTTCAGACTTGCTTCTCGGAAGTGTTTTTTTATCTACCACATGTCCATACCCCCTTGGGGGAGTTGTAATAAAATATTCTAGCATGGTAGAGTCTGTAAAAGAATCAGTCTCTTGGAATTATTTTTCAATCCAATCATCCCAGGGTGTTTCCTCCCTTGGTTATTATTGGTTGTTGAATAAAGGACTGATAAAATCTGAGTTTTTCACTCAATACCTCCAAAGTTGGGGTGGTCGGCTTGACATTTAGGCCTATTGAGGTTATTAGAGTCTATGTGTCAATATATAAACATGCTAGGCATTATGTTCGAGTCATATGAACATGTGCTAAGACCCCCTAGGTTTTGTTTTTTTTTAATTTTTAATTTTAATTTTTCCACAAAACTTAGGCTATTTTTTAATATTCTAAATGGAATAATTGGTCTTGTAATAAATGTGGGGTTAAAACTCAGTTTCAGTCATGGGGGTGCTCATTTTCTAACTTAGACCACTCGGTAAACCCATAAACCCACTTTTCCTATGTTTTGAGTGATTTTTCCATCACTCAGGTAAGAAAATAAAAATCAAAATCAAATATTAATTAATTTAATTAAAAATTAATTAAATAATGGAGCAAATACAAGATCCTAAATCAGTGTGATTTGCTCCGATTTGATTGAAATCAGTCTTATCAACTTCGGATTGATCGGGAGTTATCATTCCTTGACTGAAGGCATGGATCAGGGATGAAGAGGAGCTTAACAGGCTCATGCAGATCTAGGGGTTGCGCCCTCCTTTCTCTCTCCTCCACACATGTGGATCAATCTGGCAGTTGTTTGATGGGTGGGTTTGTTCACTGAGTTAGCTATCACTCCGATTTGTAGTTCCAGTCCATTGATACATAGTTCATCATCATATCAGGCTCGGCTTAACTCTCTATCAGTTGTTGTCTCTGCTTTAGTCAGGCATGCACCCCTCTTGGCCAGTCTGGCTATAAATAAAGCAACATTTTCCTTCTTGAAGCTAGTTTGAGTTGGAGAGAATAGACTTGCTATTGTAATACTATTGTAATCTTTTCATTGTTGGAATAAAGAAGCTTTGGAGGCTAAATGGTGTAATGCTCTCATGTGTGTGGAATAAGCATTTTCTTGCGGCTATTGATGTTACCGGTTTTTCTCTCAATTTTTGCATCTGAACCTTGTCTGGCTTGAATAATTCAACTGAATCAATAGGAGTGTAGTTGGGAAAGTAAGATTATTTGTTTTTCTGTATCTCATAGTATATTTGTTTGAAGATATATTTTATACATGTTTAATAAGGTTATTTGCATGTAATTCTTGTTTCTTTTTCATATATATATCGAGATCTCATCAGGTTTTGTGCAAGGTTGTGTGTTTAGATTTTAGGTGGAAAGTATTGGACGAGCTGTGGATCTAGTTTGAATCCAATGGATGTCTAACATTTTTCTAAAGGAATTGCCCCTCTGTATCCCACTAACAAGTTTCCCTTGCAGATCTATCCAACAATAGGCCTTTCTCGTTCACTTCCTCCATCTTATTAAAATCAATATTCTGGTTACTTGTTCGTCCTCTTATGATCAGATCTATTTCTAAAAATTGCTTATACATTGTTAGATCTAGTTCCTAAGACTCTTGTTGCTTAGATCTGAAATTTCATAAAGAATATCATGTTTTAAAGATAGATATAGGTGAAGAAATTCATTTTTGCAAGTAGCTAAATCGTAGATCTAAAGCTTGCTCATAAGGTAGTTTCTTTTTTCATTTATTTAAAGATTTAAATTGTGCAAGAAAGTGCACATCATATTGGCTGCGAGAATAAATGGAACAGTGGAGATTTCGAGTCATTTTAATCAGCAGCCAGAATAAATTACGTGTTGTAAACATGCCCAGACGAATAAAATTTTTCAATTCGTGAAATTGGGTATGGGATCCACTCTTGGACGGTTCATATCAGAGCTGAAATCATCCAATGACCAGTAGCAATTTCGCTAGTTCAACAAGCGAGGAGAAATTTAATTTTAAAATCCACGAAAGTTTATAATATGTGCAGGTTAAAAACGTGTCAAGCCTCCGTTACCTTGCAAATTAAATCGATGGCTAAATAAAATTTCATTGGTAAAAAAGGACCAGGTTTAATGGTGGAGAGACATTGCGAAATTATTATGCTATGGTTGAAATTGAAGTAAATTAGCAATCAAATTTAATTCCATTGTAACAAAGTTCTGGGTAATTAATTTATATAAATCTGATCTCAATTCGAATGTCAACAAGCAGTTGGGCCGGTTTTTATTAAAAATGGTTGTTTTGGGTCATTAGTTTCAATCAATTGTTTCCACCAAACTTTTTTTCGAAACTGAGATAGGTTTGTATTTATGACATACCCATATCCAATAACCTATCTTATTTTTCACACAGGTATGATGGTTTGTAATAATTGAAGTCATCATCAGAGGGAAAATGTTCAGATCTGAAAATGATTGTTTTAGGCATAAAATGAAAAGACTTGTTTCCATCAAATGAAGATGAATTTTCAGAAAATTAAAGAGAATTTTCCTTGGGCCATACTAATACTCAAAAACCTCCTTCTTTTTTTACACGGGTCTTATGGATTGAGAGAAACAGACTGATCTTTACAAAGAAAGTTTTTCAGGTTTTCAAAAGACTGTTTTAGTCCCAAACTTCAAAGAATTGTTTTAGCCAAATGGAGTTGTATTTCAGGAAATGGAGAGAGTTTTTTATTCATATAAATCATATATTCAAAAAAATCCTTCAGTTTCTACACATGTATCACAAGTTGGGATAATTTAAAATATCTTCACAGGGTATTTTTCCAGAAATTTACATGTTTACTGTCTAATTCATCAGTTTCAAAATCAGATCCTGAGGAGCTAGAGCTGAATAAAAGGAAAAGAATACATGGGTTTTGTTGGGCACATGTCCAATTAGAAAACCCTTTTTACGTTTTTTCACAACTATCACCATTAGAGATATACAGGAGGGGATTTTAAACCTATTTTTCCAGTAGTCCGCAGTTTATTTTTGTCTTATGTCATGGTGTGTAGGCCACATCTGAGTTTTTTAGAAGTGTGTGCTTCAGTTTGTAACTAATTTTGATCCTAATGTCGGTCTAGGAGGTCTGAGAAATTATAAATTTACCTCTGAAAGAAGGAGAAAGGGTTGGAACCAATGTGATTTTTGCGCTGTATGCTTTCAAAAGCTTTCTAACAAAGTTGCAGAGCCGAAGTTGGTGTTTCCACAGGGTTTCATGTGTTGTTTCATGTTACAGTCTTGTTGATGGGCATATGTGACTATGCACGTAACGGGGGAAAACAACCCAGACCGAGATCCTTAAAGCAGGCTCCAAGCTGTTTGGGATGGTTGTTCCCAATAGGTTTAAAGGCTCTGTTAGCCTGAAAGTCTATAAATAAAACTAAAGCTATTATTTTGGTTAATTAAATCTACTAAATACCTATGAGTGTACAAATTAAACTAGTTAATCTGATTACTAATAAATTAGTAATATAATTAAATTAATCTATGGACTAAATCTATTCAATTAACTTAACTTATAATATAATAATCAAAAGTTAATCAAACATGTTAAATGAGTTCCAAAATTGCATTATTAACAAATATACATTAATTACAAAAATCAGAAAATAACCTGAATCTGATATAAATATAAACGTCTGATTCAATGGCTGTTTTTCATAAAATAATTTACAAAAAACAACTATTAATCTGTTCTTGGTCTTATCCCGATCGGGAGCGAAGAAAAACAGTAAACTGAAATTGAATTACTAATAATCCTACTGTGTTAACAATCCTGCTAATATTCAGAAGGAATTCGAAAAACTTAAACAAGATCGCACAGCAGACGAATATCATGGATATAATGATGACAACACCAAATTTATAATATGATATATATATCAGCAAATCAAAAATAGCGTAAATCGACAGAATATATGTGATGTATTTGCAAAATTCATCTAAGGAATAATGACAAAACATGATATTGCAGAAAAGGGAAACAAGATCGACTGATATCAAGAATGCATTTGCATAGTATTAAAATACTGTAAATGTATATAGATATCACTAGTTTTGAAGATGCTACAGCTACTGGTAGCAAACTGCCTTAAGTCAGAGGAACATCCAAACAGTGGTCTTGTCCAGCCCTTTACAAACTATCGACCCCCCCAGCTCCAGCTCTTGGTCTGCTCTTCAAACAATGAAAAAGAAATTATTCAATGCTGTTGATCCTTCCCAAAATTATCCCTTGCAGCAGCGATTTGATCTGAAAGAGAAATCTCTCAGTTCAACCCCCCTACCATCAAATTCTTCTTCTGCTTAAATAATCACAATCAGAAGCAATGGGATCCAAATTTAGTTTAGCACTGGCGAATTTCTGGAACAATCAATTTCCCTGCTGGCCGCAACTACAAAAATCATGCTCATAGGATCCCCGAAATCTTCTAGAATCCATCACTTTCTGGCGAAATCCTCCCGAGTAAAGATAAATGGGCCCGTTCCGGAGAAAACCCATGTGGTGTATTTTTGAGATCTATCTCCATTTGCTCGCAATATGGCCCGGAAAAACGTCTAACACGTTTTTAATAACTGGCTAAAAATGAAATTCATCTCCTGGCAGTTTCGTTCATTTTCTCTCTTAGTCCCAGCAATTACTCTGGAAATTGAACTGCTGCTCCTTTAATAAGAGATTATCATCGCAGCGAACCTGATCAAAACCAAAGAATCAGTATTGCATAATATCTGGCATGATATCATGCATACAGTCCCAAACAAACCTAAACTTCAAGAGATAGCGTAGCTGTATGCTTCTTATTTTATGAACCTGCATAAAAACAATCCAATCGCTCACATAAAAAAAGGCAAGACTTGTAAAAATAATCTAATAAAAGGATAGAATAAGAAAATAGAAGTAAAATCATCTCCATGTCCCTCGTTTTCATGAGATTTGTTTGTAAAACATTTACAACAAAATCTGATCGTGGCATCCAGAATTGATCTCCCTCTATCATTTTTTAAACAGAAATATATTTTTATTGATGAGCACCGAAAACCAGCGCGATCCGGCGGAGAAAATCACTGTGATCCCTTCGTTTTTCTGGCACCTCCTTCATATATGCGATGGTGTTGATATTGATAGTCTTCGTCAGTAAGCATGTGGCGTTAATAGGGTTTATGTCGCCAAGACTTAAATACATCACATACAATATTTGCGTGCTAACAGCACATTCAAAGTGGGATGAAATATATGTTATCAAAATTTATTTGGATATAACATTTTAACTTGTATTTTATCCCCCTTTGAAAACACATGAACCAAGGATTAAATAAAACCGCTAATGAATATTTTTATGTATCAAGGTGATTAAAGAGTCATTAAAATATTTAACAATTCTAAAGTCTTTTATAACGTTGATTCCTGGTTTGAGATAATGGTATTTTTGCAAAAATGATAGAATTAGAATAAAGTGTCAATTATACCTAATATTCTAGGTAAATATTTAAAAGATCAAAGAACTTTATTTATACATTATATTTATACAAAATAATTACAAGGTTTATTTATTTTGTATAAATAATAAAAATGATAAAGTCGATTAATTGAAAAGATACTCATTTGATCTTTATTTATTCAACACTTTAAATAATGTAGCAAAAATAATAGGATAGGCTTAGTAATATATCTTTCAAACCCTTAACCTGAATGCATGGTTTTATCCTCCAATATCCATCGTTTCATGAATCAAAATTACCAATTTGAATAATTGAATCAAAATTATCCATTTATAAGGTGCCAAAAATACAATAATCAGCCTTCCAATTTCAAAACCTTATCAACATTTACGACAACAAAATCACATAATAAAATCAAATAATAAATATTTGGATAAGATTTCAAAACTAGTTTATGACAAATTATTAACACTTATCCCTTGATTTTCAATGAAAATTCACTCAAAATAATAATTTCAAAGTAGTGATTTTGTCAACTAATCCATAGTTTACAAAGGTTTTCTTTAAAAAAAAATTAATTTCATTGTTTCAGTAGCTTCTGTAATGTCACCATTTCAGTAGCTGTCAATTCTTTATTTTTGCTATATGAAATTCAAACATTTCATCAAAACAAGACACAATTTTGTTTGATGAAATAATGTTTTTTAAAGGATGTTGGGTAGGGGCACAACAAGTCTATTACTTTCTTTCTCATGTGAATGCTATGTAGTTTATCTCCCCCATTATGTTTTCTTTCATGTCTCAAATAAGTGTATAACAATTTAGAATTCATACGTACTATGCTCCATCTGTTGTTTCAGATATCCGCTGAAGCTTTCTTCTAAATTTAATATAGAATTCATTCCTTAATGCTCTGTGTTAATGGTTTGTTCTTGTTCTTCTTTTTCCACCAGACAAATTATAATTTGACTGTGACCGAATAGCTATCTTTCCTTTTTGTTAAAATCACCTGCATAAGTTCTATTATATCCATTGCACATCTTGACTCCATCGCCCAATGGTCCTATGTTCTGTTTCAACCAATCTTTCAAACAATTTATATTTTCACTTGTACATATCTCGAATTGTTAATATTTGGTGAGGGATCCCTCTTAGAAGAGAAGAAATCCAGTTCTCTCTTTGGAAGTGGTTCTGTTGTTACCTGGAAACAAGCCTTCACAACCTTTGGTTAATTTCTAGTGCTAACATATTATATGTACCATATCTTGCAGCAAATTTGTTGTCAATCTATCAGATGACCCATATAGGAGAGACAAAGAGAGTGACCTTCACTCCATACATGGTATATATTATAAAGATATCAATAGACCAAGTCATTGCAATTGGGTATGCAAATCGCCATGAGAGGATGTATAAGTTCTCTAGCTTCCTTCCCACTTCCAATGACCAAGCACTTCTCTCACATGCTAATGAGGTTTCGAAGCTATGGCATGAGAGGTTTGGTCACATGAACTACAAGTACTTGCAGGAACTACACAGAGATGAGATGGTGGAAGGTTTTCCACAGATCATATCATCAAATGGAGCATGGATTGGGTGCGTAGTTGGGAAGCATCCTGAGAAAATCTACAAGAAAGGGAAAGCAAGGAGAGCAACCCAACCACTTGGGTTAGCGCATTCAGACTTGATTGGTCCATTTCCCACTCCATCATATGGTGGATCAATGTATGTTCTTACACTCATATATGATTACTCTTGATTTTGTTAGGTGTACTTCCTTAAATTGAAGTCTAAGGTGTTTGAACACTTGACGATTTGGAAGGCATTGGTAGAAAATCAGAGTGGGCATAATATTAAGGTCCTTAGGACTGATAATGGAAATGAGTATGTGAACAAGAACCTACATCAACTTTGTGAGGAGAGTGGCATCCAAATGCAGCACTCAAATCCCTACACACCACAACAAAATGGTGTGGATGAGAGGAAGAATATGTAACTCAAGGAGATGGCCACTTGCATGATAGAAGCAAGGGATATAAGTCCCAAGATATCGGTTGAAGCCATTAGCTGTTCTACTCACATACAAAATAGATCCTTTCACAAATCGGTAAAAGGAGTGACACCTTATGAGGCATGGTTTGGTCAAAAGCCAAATGTCTCAAATTTCAGAATTTTTGAGACTAGAGCATGGGCTAGAATCCCCTCTGAAAAGAAGAAATCCTTGCAACCACAAAGTAGGGAGTGCATCATGGTTGGGTATGGTGAAGAAACCAAAGGTTACAAGCTCTTTGAAACCTCCACTTGTAAGACATTTGTTGAGAGAAGTGTGAAATTTGAAGAAGAGTCAATTCCAGATTTCGAGCTTGTACCGAGGGCATGCTCCTCTCCTCAACCATTTGAAGATGTAAGTGATGATACATGCTCTATTTTTTCTGATATTTCTAATACAAATGTTGCTGAACATGATATTTCTATATATGACTCACCATCTAGGCCCAAGTGGGCTGAAAAAAATGTACAAGAAGTTGGGGAATTGCAGGCAATCCCCATGAGCCTAGGAAGACTAGATCACAAACTAGTAGAGCTTCCTTTGCAAGTGATAGTGCTCTTTCTAAGCATTGTTATATGATGGTTGGGTCTGATCCTCAGACATATCAGAAATCTTGTAATGAGCCTAGATGGAAATAAAAAATGGAAGAATAATTTCAGTCCCTCCAACAGAACAATACATGGGAATTGGTTCCCCTTCCTCCCAAGAGGAAGCTTGTTCAATGCAAATGGATTTTTTGAAACAAAATTGCTCCTGATGGTTCTGATCTGAAACAGAAATATTAGTTGCTAAGGACTATTCTCAGGTCCATGGTGTTTATTACACTGAGACATTTGTAACAGTTGCAAATATGGACTCAATTAGACTAGTTCTAGTGCTGACAAGTAGTAAAGGTTGGGAAGTTTGTTGTCGCCTTTCACACACCTAGGGGGGACGTGGCAGAAATCTTCAAGCCACTCAGTGTGTCCTTGGGGGAAAGTCTCAAGTCAAGTTTGTCACCTTGTTCTTGATTCCTCCATTTATGCTCAACTCCTAATGAAGCCAAGGGGGGTATACCCTATTAAGTTACTAAGGCTAATTACTTAGTAATATGGTATTAAATCGAATAAGTTGCTTAGGAGTTTGAAATTAACAAGAAGCACAAGTAAGCACAATGCTGACACACATTATACATATATCGAAAGAATTAAATAGATAACCAGTGCCTTAAAATGGAATCACAAAATAATTAAATGTACTTGCATGTGCTTGGAGTGAATGTTTTGCAATTGTCTCTTGGTACATTTTAAGTTAATATGAAAAATGAGTGGATTAAATTAGGCAAAGGGGGACTCCAGATATAGCCTAGGGGTACTTGGAGTATGTCCAAAAATGAAACCTTCAGAGCTACCTACAAGGAATGTGTGGGATGAATGGAGTCTTTGAGACTATGTTCATAATACACCCGCTAGGGTGTAACAGAGATCGGCACCTCAACGTCAGTGTCCAGTAGTTCCCGCTTCCTTTGGGTATTTCTCCACCGTTTACGGTTTCATCGAGGTGTTGGATTTTCGCCTGATGGTGGATAATTGGGGAAGGTGAAACCTAATTAATCTAGTCACTCACATTTATTTTGATGCAGCTTGACTGATCGGGTGAACCACATCCAAAACGCAAAGCATACACACCAGAGTCTTCATAATTTTTAGTAAATTTTACTCGATGTGTCTTTATTAGAAAGAAAACCCTCAAGGAACCTCTTTCGGTCCAAGTGGACCTCAATCGGGGAATCAAGAAGGGGGTTGATTTTAAAAGAGTGCTTGCATAAATTAATAGTGAATAATGAAGCAGCAAAAATAAAACAAACCACATGTTTCTAATTAAATCTACCACGATCCTCTTTCACCTTTGGGTTCAATCGGGATTCGTGGGGTAAGTATTAAAATTAATTTGACTTTATAATATGGAAGATATGATGAAATTAATCAAAGCACACTATTTTGCATAAATGAAACTAATCTAGAGCGAAAAATAGAAAAAAAGGAAAAAAAGGAAAAAAAGACATGAATCCCCCCAGGGGGGATGGGGAATGGGCTCGAAAGAGCCTATTCGAAATTATTTTTTATTCCCAGTGGTTAAAATATAAATAGAATGATATAATTCCTCTTGTTTCTTATACAGAATGAACCCAAGAGCTTACAAATTGCAAAAAAAATTTAAACATTTCGGGAAAAGGGGAGAACCCTGGGGGGTTTCGGATGGCCCAAAAGTCACTTTTCGGACAGCACCTCCTCCTCTTTCCTGTTATACCAGAAAAAAAAAAACTAGGAATGTTATTAAACTAAAATATTCCCAAAATCACTTTGAAAGTACCTTAGGTTCAGCCATCTTTTAACCGAAAACAACTAAGTTAAAACTAGTTTAAAAGAGGGTGAAAAAGGAACCAAGGAAAGCAAGCTTTCCTTGGGATCTTGGCCTGCATTTTGGGAATCCAATATGATGTGCACTGATTTCTAGATTTATTTTTTAAATTACGAAAATTAAATCTAATGCATGCAAGCTACAAATTTTCTTTAAAATTCCATGCAAAAAAGACGATTTCCCCAAGGCTAGATCTAGAATGCTTATGAAACCTTTTTTAAGAACAAGATCTAGATTATGAACTTTAAGATGAGATATCTATGTTAAATTTCACTCTATTATGATAGATATGAACAAATCAAAGCTATGAACCAAGAAACCAGGTAAAATTTTAAATTTTAGAGGGAGGAAGAGATATGGACAGGAAAAACTTATTGCCGCAAGAAACCAACCAAAAGGCTTCATAGTGGGATGTCGAGGGACTATGTCATTTAGAGATGTTGAAAGTAATGTGGATTCAAAATAGATCCATGATTCTTCCCAACCAAGCAACCTGTAAATCAATCAAAGACTTGCAAACCCGTGAGATCTAGTAATTACACATAAATCAAGGCTAAAGCTACATGCATATAAACTTATAAACATGTCAGATCTAGATCTTTAAGTACATGTATTCAACATAGAAGAAACAAGTAAACTTACTTATATCCCTCTATTTCCAATGATTGGGAGCAATATTTGTTAAACTAGATTCATAATTCAAGATGCAAAAATTTGAAACAATACATAGATTACCTCATGAAGATCAGACAATAATGGCCCACACACAATTGCACCACACCATTAGCCTCCAAAGCTTTATTTATTGCAACAAAATTACAAAATACTGTATCAATTACAACTAGCAATCCCTTCAATCCAACTCTAACTAGCTTGGAAGAGGAAATGGTTGCTTTATTTATAGCAAAATCTGAAACCCTATCCCATAGGGGGCACAATTCCCAAGGAGAGAGAGAGACTGCACCTGCACGAGGAGTCAAGCTAAGCTTGATCTGAGTCTAACTGAGTTTGATTTGAGTCTCACTGATTTTGACTGATAATTGGAGTGTTGATTAGACTGACACATCAACCAGTTAACTGAAACATCAACCAAATCACATCTAGATGAGCCCACACGTGTGGAGGAGAGAGAAAGGGCGCAAATCCAAAGAATACATGTTGTAGTGCACTCCCTCTTCAGGCCATATCAACTCCTTCTATCAAAGAATGGTCAGATCTAGTCAATCTGAATCCGATGAGACTGACTTTAGTCAAATCGGAGCAAAATCCACTGATTTAGGAATTTGGATTTGCTCCATTATTTAATTAATTTATCAATTAAAATAATAAATATTTGATTTTTAGGGTTTTTTGACCTGAGTGATGGGAAAACCACTCAAAACTTAGGAAAAGTGGGTTTATGGGTTTACATGGTGCTCTGAGTTAGAAAATGAGAACTCCCATGACTGAAACTAATTTCTGAGCCCACTTTTATTACAAAACCAATTTTTCCATTTAGACTATCAAAAAACAGCCTAAGTTTTGGAAAAATTAAAATTTTAAAAAAACTTAAAAAATTAAAAGAAAAAAAAAATCCCAGGGGGACTTATACATGTCATATGACTCGAACATAATTCCTAGCATGTTTATACATCAACACATAGACTCTAATAACCTCAATAGGCCTAAATTCCAAACCAACCACCCCAACTTTGGAGGTATTGAGTGAAAAACTCAAAAATTATCAGTTGTTTATTAAACAACCAATAATAACCAAGGGAAAAACCACTCTGGGATGATCGGATTGACAAATAAATTCCAAGAGACCGAGTCTTTTACAGACACTACCGTGCTAGAACATTTATTACAACTCCCCCAAGGGGGTATGAACATTTGGTATAGTACAATAAGTACTTCCTAGAAGCAAGTCAGAAGGTATTCTAAAGTATGAACAAATCATTTTTGTCTTGTTCACCATGCTCACTTGATAAAGCCAACTAAGTACAACTTAGGTGGTAACAAAGTTCACCACATGGATGTTAAGAGTTCTTTCCTACATGGTGAGATACATGAAGAAATATTTATATTCATCAACCTAAAAGTTTCCAAGAGGATCCTTCATTGGTATGTAGATTTAAGAAATATTTGTATGGACTCAAGCAAGTGTAATGTCCCTTTTCTTAATTTTTACCAAAATGCCCAATTTTCCATTTTTTTCACAATTTTGGCTCTTGACTAGTTTTAGTGTCTTGATAACCAAATCAAGCCAATTGCTCCCAAATATTCATAGAAGGTGTATGGATGATATAATAACTTAATTATTGTTTTCATGGATGTATTATGTCCCTCCAATAACTTATGTGGGTCTGTACTAAATTATGAACAAGATAGATGATTTTACTGGCAATTTTGGGCTTAAATCCCCCCGGGGTAAGTGGTAGAAATAGCTTTGAAAATGCATAGAAACCCACTCAAATTCTTAAATTGAAGTAGGGGATGTATATAATACATTATCATATACTCATATGAATAACCAATCGACCTTCCATGGCTGTT
The DNA here is from genome assembly GCA_001517045.1 of Pseudotsuga menziesii. Classification (NCBI taxonomy): domain Eukaryota; kingdom Viridiplantae; phylum Streptophyta; class Pinopsida; order Pinales; family Pinaceae; genus Pseudotsuga; species Pseudotsuga menziesii. Next base: position 16,271 of record LPNX010590969.1, on the reverse strand, counting down.
ATCACTTATTTCAATCAAATATAAAAACTAGTTTTGGCCCCTTGGGCAAATGAGGTGTAGTTTGCGCCAACTCTATGAAATTCGACCCAATAGACACAAATTATTAGTTAATGAATATGAAACCCATAATATAATTTAATTATACTCCATTCATTCATAAATCATCAATATTTTATACATCCATTCCAATCCATCAAGATTACAAGAGTTTACAACAAGGTAGTGGGGAAATGGCTCTGTTTCTTCATTATTGAGCAATAATACATGAGATTTCTTGGCCTTTGTACTTGATATATTTCTGAACTTAAATATCAGATCATGTACACCAGAATACAAAATACTAGGGCAACATAAGCTCCCTCAAAGAGATGAATATCTCACCAAGTGTGCCTCACTCCATAGAGCTGAAATATGGAGAGAAAACTTGAGATGAAAGGAAGAACAAGATGAACTTGATATGTACACAATATGATGTAGCTTGCACATGTAACTTATGAATCCATTGAATTTCCTTGAAATACCTGAGTGGCCTCTCCAAACACCAACTAGGATGGGAATGTTTCACCCTCGAAATTGGCTAAGGCATGAACTAGTCATCCACTAGGTCTCTCTCTTCACACTAACAATTTTCACAAATGATAAAAAGGGACTTATCATGGATTATCCCTGAATTTTATAACTATTATTGGTCTTTTGAGGTTCCAAATCCATCCATAAACCAAATCCAATTCGAATTGGTGTGGCTGCTCATGCTATTCCATGAGGCCTCTCTCTTCATCTTCCTTCTTCTCCCAAATTCTAGTAGGAGCCTCTTGGCCTTCTCCAAATCCCATGAGCACCCTCTACGATGCTCTATTCAGGCCTGAAATGTCAGATATGTCATATTTCAGCCTTCATATCTGACTTATGTCATACCTATCATATAATCTCCATCATTGGTGTCATAGATGTCATAAATGTAAGGGGAATCTAGCCAAGTGTCCATGAAACTCTCATTTTTATCTTCCTCTCCCCATGTAAGTTACTATTCATCCCAAATTTGACCTATAAAGTATATGGACAAGTATATTAACCTTATAATCCATCCAAAAACATTAGGCTTCCCACCGATTCGAGATTGCAAGAGGAAGATGCCATTTAACATAGGAATTCTAGCTTGAGTGGGCCCCATAGTCTCCATGTGTCTCCATTCTCCATAGCCATTTCATTTTTCACTTGCATTAATTTAATTAACTGCATTAAATAAATATCTATTCCTTCTAATGGCTAAACACCATTCATTATTGTTATAATAATCAACCCATAGTTAACTACCTTAGACATTAATTAAATCATTTTTCTCTTATTTACCTAGTCTCCTATATTCCACTCTATGCTCGTTGCCTTCTACATGTCATAGAAGTAAACACTTTCTAAAACTGAGTCATGGAGCACTTGGGAAACCTCCTGGAAACCATATTTAGCATGTCTTTTTTATTCCAGATCCTCCAAAGTGCATATCTTCTTTTTCTGCAAAGCTGTCTGTTTTATTGAGAATTAAGGCAAAAGGGAAAGCAAGACTAGGTGTAGTTGACTTGTTTTTTTTCCCACATCATCCTCCATCCTTTTCTCCTAATAAAAGCATGTATGAGTTGTCTTTCCATCCCTTATTATCTTGCCTACTTGACTTTGCTAATTCGTGAGCCTCTAAGTGGATTTGGAAACTACTTTATGCACATATGGGGGATTTGACAAGATTTAGTAAGCCTACTTTTTGACTATTTTGAATGGCCTCCTTATGAATTCAAATCTCTCATGTAATTATATATTGCAGTAGCCTATGACTTCACAAGGTTGGCTATTGTACACTTATTCAATACATATTAGTGTTATGCTCCAATTTTAGTCTCCTTTGATGGTAATTTTGCATGTTTAATTAGCAATTTTGTGAGTGTAATTGTTCTATCACTTGGGTTCAATTTCCACATGGTATCAGAGCCTTTGTATATCAATTTATCTCCTTCCATATTTCCATTGCAGGTTCGACATCTTGACTGGGAGCATATTCTGCTGACTGAAGGGCATAGTTTCTGAGCTATGGACCAATCTTAGAAGATCATCTTGACTTCATTTAATTTATTTGAATGGAAAGATGAGATGGATCCATTGTTGAGAGCGAAAGGTATCTATATGGTGACTATGGAAACTGAGGTAGATCCCAATGCAGCTACAGAGAAAATAAAATGGCACAACAGGAGGGATGAGGCCTATGGTCTTTTGTGTCTGAGCATTTAAAGAGACCTCCTCTTCCATATTGATGGATTGACATCACCTAATGAAGTGTGGGAGAAACTTGTAGATATTTTTTGTGAGACAGATGGGATGAGAGGACATCAAATCAAGAATGAATTGATCTCCTTGAGTCCCAGCAGCTTTGAATCCTTGCAACTCTACTTTTCTAAGTTTAAAGCCCTTGTTTGGCAGCTAAAACAGTGTGGAATTAAAAAGAAGGAAGAGCAACTAGTTTTGGCCATACTCTCGAAGCTTGGCCCTAACTATTCAGTGTTTTTTTTTACCTTCCATGCCACTAAGTTGACAACTCGATCCTGGAAGATGCCTAAGCTTGCAGAGTTCATGGAATCCCTCACACAGGAACAAGATAAGTTGGTGATGATGGGCACCATCAAACCTTCCAAAGACCAAGCTTTGGTTGCTGGAGATTCAAGGGTGGATTCAAAAAGCAAGAAAAAATCTAAAAAGTCACCTAAGTAAAATAGAGACAAGAACAAGTCTCAAGAAGAGCCCCAAGGATCTAAGAAAAACTTCCAGAAGAAAAAGAACAAAGGAGAAATGAGCAAGTGTGCATACTGCAGTAAGGAGTATCATCCTGAAAGCTCTTGTATAAAGAAGCAAATTGACATGTTGACCCAATTGTTAACCCAAAAAATCCCTCACTCAGCTCTACATGGCCTACACCACCCAAGGACACCCATGCATGGCCCTCATTTCACCCCATTATACCCCCACACCCTAAAAAAGGCTTAAGAATGAGCAAAAGGGCTTACAAACCCCAAAAAAGAGCCTAAATAGTTCTCCTAGGGGCTAAAGCCTCCAAAAAGGGGCTAAAACCTCTCAAAGGATATAAATATAGGGTGGAAGGGGCTAAAATCCCAAAAAAGGGGCTAAAGCCCCAACCAGGGGCTTAAAACCCTAAAAAGCCCCCAAAAAAGCTATAAATAGAGGGGTGGGGGTCACTCTCAAAACAATTCTCCCTTGCATACTATTATGATTCCTGAGTGGATGACTTGAGACCCTTTGTCTCTCAAGCCACCTACTCTCCCTCTACTCCATCTTCCATTGAGCCATAGCTCCCCCATCCAAGAGAGGTGCTTCTCTAAGCTAGGGCATGGTGGCCCATTCCATCAAGAGAAGGTATAGCTTGTTGTTTTATGTTGTGTATTTGATTTCATTTAATCCATTACGTGTTTGCAGGTTTACTGTTTAGCATGTTTTTGCAAGTATTTTGGTTCTAATAGTTGTATGTAGGTAGCTGGAGATAAGCCCTAACAATGTTTGCAGAGGGGTTTCCATTCCATTTCTTTTATTTCTATTCTATTTCATTTTTTGTCTTTTTTTTATTGCATTTCACCATTAGGAACCTACCCTTTAATCCTATAGATGGAAGGTAGCCATTCCTACCCTGTAGCAAGGGAGAAATCCTTGCTATAGAACTGGTGACCATACCAAGTCAATCCCACAGGATCCCTGGGCCTGTTTTTTCAAAATTTCAAGTTTTAGTTCAATTTTTTCCCTAGGTCAATTTTTCTATTAAATCTAGCTTAGATTCTTGTTTATTTACATTTTCAGTTACTATCGAGCCTCCACAAGGAAAATCCAAGTCCATTTGGCCACAGTACAGGTTACAGTCGGTCGGATCTAACTCAGGGTCAAAAACTTTCACTTTTCGGAGCAGGTCCCACTTATCGGGCCCAGACAGGGGACTAGGTCACTCATTTGGGCCTCACAAGTGCGACCAGGTTTCCCTTTTACCCCCAAAAGGTGTGGCCCCCTTTCCAGAAGACAACCTGCTTCTGTCTGCAAAATCTGAGCAACCCCCTCACCTGTTTACGGAAAAATTTGGCGACCCCCTCGCCACATTTGACCCGAAACATGTGATCTGTCACTTAGAATTGGGTTTTTAATAATTAAGGACTGTCGGTGTGGCTTAGACACCTATATCCATCCGAACTATTTTATTTCTGTTTATGTTTATGTTTATGACAATTTCTTGTACAAAACAAAGTGTTAATTAAATACTTAACGGGTTAATGAATATAGTTTGACTAAAACTCACTTAAAATCAATATCTTGCTTAACACTTCCTCCTCTACCCAATCATCACCCTTCGAGGTATTATGGGCTAAGACGAAGGGAACGGCTCCTATATTAATAGGCACTTCACCCAATATTGTTCGAAGCCACTAAAAATGGGTGACTTGGAAGGTAGAGGGGGTAGAGAAGGAGGGCTTCTCACGGCACTCAGCGTCCTCCTTGTTGACCAACCTTACATCCAGAAGGTGACCTGTGGATCTACAGATGGGCTTAGTCCCATTGTGTTGAGAGCTGGGCACCTTCTCCTTGTTGAAGAAGAATATAGGTGTAAGGTAGTCACCTAGTCAGGCTATCACAATTCATGATAAAAAATGGTATTTGTCTAAAAAAATTCTGATTACGATTTACTACTTTCATCCACAATGATATGAACTCTACAGAATATCCATAAACCATTTGTAGCCACCAGATAACAGAAAAACAAAAAGACATACACACCATACCATATAAATCAACCCAACTCAGTTCTTGACACTGAGAGAGCCAACAAAATTTACAAATTTACACTAAGTTAAAAATCTGCAGTCTTTGAGGACATAAGTCCCTGACTACCTTAACCGTGGGAAGCACTTGGGCTCAACTTAGAAACTCGTTGTGAGGAGTACCATGGTAAACCTAAAGTAGCTGGATGCTAAGAGGAATTACCAAGCGAAATAGGAAACAAACCCCACCGATTGAGTATCACGCCCATGAGGAAAAATCCAAGCGCTGTCTTCTGGCAATCTTGGTGGCCGAGTGACCACCTATAGCCAATAGGAAGCCATTGAAACCAGGTTCCAATAATCATTACCACTATTTTGACATTCAAAATTAACACAATTGATCCCTCACGCTCTTCCTCACGCCTAAGAGGTGAACCACCATAATTTAGGTCATTAAACCGACATCGTTGAGATCATTCTCGATGGCCTCCCACACCATCAGAAGGCCACATAGCCTCTAATTCATATTCAAACCCATATCAGTCTGAACCAAACCTGCACACTACACCATCAAGTCCCATGGCTGGTGCAAACCCGGATCCATTTTTCGGCATAGGTGGACCCATGTCCACACCACAAACTATCACCAACAACCCTATAGGTGGCCCCACCATGATTATGCAAACCATGATAAGTCAGCTACCACCACCCATATTGACCAGTCAAGCTGTCCCACCTACAACACATGGGGGCTGTGGCCCTTCCACATACACTGCCCCTCCTGTCACACATGGGGGTAGTGGCCCTTCCATCCACACTATCCCTCCCACCACACTTGGGGGAACTGGCCCATCCACAATGGTGCCAAAGAACCCCCAACAATACAAGCGCATTATGCACCTACAAACCCCACCACCATGGCAGCCCCATATCACATCAACCTAGTGTCAAACTTCCCTTTCATGGCACGTCTCAACTTGCCTAATTTGGGCCAGTTAACAAATGACCCTATTCTCCATCAAACATTTTGGCCTCCCATGCCAACCAAAATTTCCTCATATATTCCCAGTTTTGAAGGGAAGGCAGGGGAGTGCCCCCAAAACCACATCATGACATTCAATCTATGGTGCTCATCAAATAGCATCGTAGATGATTCGATCAGGCTAAGACTATTCCAATGCACCCTCATAGGTTCTATGACCAAGTGGTACATTGAGCTACCACAAGCCAAGTACCCAGATTTCAACTCCCTAGCTTTCATGTTCTTGCAATATTTCTAAATCCTCGTCAGATATGACGAAGGGGTGGAGATCTTGTTATCTTGCCGCCAGAACACTGTGACCCACATAACCGACCACATCCATGAGTGGCGGCAACGCTGTCATTTGTGTAAGATCCAACTTGATGATGGGATCTTCCTATATTGGTTCCTCAAAACCTTTCTCCCACCTATAGCAAAGGACGTCGCATCTGAACGTCCCCAATCCGAAGAGGAGGCCATCTTGAAAGCCTAGTAGTTTGATATGATTTACGCACAGACTAGGTACCTTTACACTGTCATTCCAGACGCTCCCTGTGCAGGTACCTCCTACTGGGATGCATCGAGGGCATCCCATGTTGTAGATTGCATCATAGGCTCGATCTCCCACCAACCATAGCACCGTTCGACACCACCTCCATTACCACCACAACCAAGAAACATTACTAGTGTTTCCTACCAAAACCAAACTCTAGACTATGCAAGAATGATGTCCCAGTCTGAAGCCACAACTTCTTATGCACAACCTGCACCACCACAGCAGGCTCAGGCCTTGGCTTGGCCAACACAAAAATACGCAGGGAAAATTCCCACATTTGTGGCACTGCCATCCACCCAAATCTACTATGCACCACCAGTGCAAGTGGTTCAAGCCCCCGCCCTTGCTCCACCTGCTCCATTGGGACAGATGTTTGCACAACAAAAACGTCCCAACCAGCCAACCCCCAATAATCATCAAGGGAAAGCTAGGAATAATCGAGCCCAGAACCAAGGCAACAATCAACCGCAGGGAGGTGATCAACAACCAAACCCTCCCAGCAATGTCGTGGAAAATCGGCTAGCCCAAAATCCTCCATGACCAAATGCATTGAGATGCAACACCCCGTTACGTACAAACCAACCATGCACACTCTGTGAGGTCTACGAGCACTACACATTCGAGTGTCCCTTCATGGGCCGCGCTAAGTAGGCCATTAGAAACGAGGTTCAACATGCCACCAACACAATGGACCAAGCCCAACCCAACCCGACACCACAAGGACCTCCTCCTATGGTGCTCCAAAATCCATTACTAATCCAAGGATTGGTGGCAACTGCACCCCCTCCCCAACCCAATCCCAAGGCTCCGGGGACACCTCCCATGGTAGAAACAGGTCTCCACCACCTGCTAGCTTTGACAAATGAAGAGTTCAATCTACAAACCAGACGAAATCAGTACGGAACCAACACCGAACCTGCTAACACATTAGCGGCATCTACGTCTAAAACAACCAATGCACCTCTTCAGTTACACCCTTTTCCACACCCCCCCATACGCCGGGTTGCCAACAACGCCACAGCTAGAGCTACTATCAGCTACAGCATCGCGGATGATTTGGCCCAAAAACCTACTTCCATGTCCACTCTTGAGCTACTCAAAACTTGAACAACACAGTGGAAAGCCTTACTAGCTGCCCTTGGAGCTGTAGACCCCTCTGAATCCAATTTGATCACATTCGACATGGAGAATGGAGAACCACGAATTCCATCAACCATTGCCTTTCAAATCACGGTGTCTATCTGGAATTTGGTTGTGCACTGGTGCATAGTGGATGAGGAGGCATCCATGTGCATTATGTCTACCCTAGTCTGGCAAAAACTTAGATCCCCAATTCTACAACCATCCTACACAAATTTGTGGGCTTATGATGGCCATCCCACTAAAGCCCAAGGAATCCTCCTGCACGTCCCCATCACATTAGCCGGGAAGACAGTTCTGATTGACATAGAGGTTGTAAATGCTCAATTGGACTATAACCTTCTCCTCGAAATAAGTTATATGTATGCCATGAGAGCCGTAGCATCAACTGTCTTCTGTCTCATGATGTTCCCCCATCAAGGGAAAATCATGATGGTTGACCGACTGACTTATCATGATCTGCAAGGGCTAACAACACCTACCAACATTATCCCTACGATCAACACCATTGATCCGCAAGGGATAACCGCACCTGCCAATGTTATCCCTGTGGTCAACACCATGGTTGACAACATACCAGCCTCCCCATTGTTGAATGTGGTCCCTGGGTTGTTTGCTGATACCACCATGATGACTTATTTCCCCTTAGTATCACCGCCAACACCAAATGGGACAGTGGATTTGTGCATGCTCTCATCCAGCATAGCTGCACCCAAACAACAATGACAACCGCATCCCCAACCGCAACCACAACACCGTCCGTAGCCACAACATCAATAGCAGCCGCAACATCATCCGCAGTTGCAGCATTACGCACAGCCATAACCACAACCTCATCTCCACATACAACCATCAAGGAGCTATCTGGGCTCCTCTCCAGTCCACACAATTCCCTTCCTCTTTCCCTTGCCTGGTGTCATGAGAAAGCCAGTAATTGCCACCTTAAACTTACCCAACTTTACATTGGGAATTCTCATTTGGTATCTTGACCCACCAGCTCAACCACCAATGCCCCAGGTATTCTCAACCCCTGTGCAACCCATTGCGGTCGAATCTCATCCTCCACCCAGCCTGCAAAAACCAACCACTGCACCTGCACCCGCACTGCCCCACCCAAAAAGGGCTAGGGGAAAGAATACGAAAGCTACTGCTGAACCTCAATAGATCCCACCTTGCACCATCTGCGAAGAACAGGGCCATCCAACTCAAAAATGCCTTGAGATTCCCATAATCCACGCGCATTTGGATGCCATGGATACAACAGAAAACCTCCCCGTGGTTGAACTTCCAAGCGCGCCAATAGTGAGAAACAAGTCATTGAGAACAAACCATGCTTGTGCCCTTTACAGATTGTATGGACACTATTCTCACCACTACCAAGAATTTCCCGAGTTCTGAATGGCTTTAGCCAACCTCCGACAACATTCCCTTGAATATGAGATCACTCTGATCGAAGAAGTCCATCCCTCACCTCCTTCTTTAGACACCATGTCCATTTACATGATGTCCTGTTCTATAGACCCTCTTGTCTCCACCATCACCGATGGTCCATCAGACCTGTCTCTTTCATTGTTTCCCCAGCCACAGTCGCAACCTCAGTTGCAACCTCAAACTCAGTTACTAGGGAAACAGTGGGGTTCATTCCCACTCAACATGATCCTTTTCCTTTTTCTTTTCCTTTTCCTTTTCCTACCATCCAGAATCATGAGCAAGTCTGTCTTGGCAACTGAAAATTTATAGGATTTCACACTAGGAGTTCCTTTGTGGTACCTTGAACCACCTATGCTACCTCTAAGGCCCCAAGATGTGTTGACTCCTATCCAGCCAATTGAGATGATGTTGCACCTACCTCGAGGTCCATCAAAGACTCCTCCCATCTCTAGGCCTACCCCTCTTCCTCCAACAAAGACAAGGGTCAAGGCCACAAAAACCACAACCGATACCATTTACATGATCGCTAGCACTGGTTTCCCTTTCATCTCGTCAGCTGTGGAAGATCCACCTGATCTATCCTGGCACCACTTACGCGATGACATAGAAATATGTAAGACCTCCTTTGGTTTTACCTGATTCCCTTTAAACCATAGTGTGGAATCGGTTCTTCCAATAAAAGACCATATTTCATCATCCCACCTTGCCAATGACCTTTGCCTCGGCAAGGGGGCATACCTCTTCGCTGACTTAGATGGTCAACTTTTGAAGAAGCCGCACAATGGGCTCCAGCTCAAGAGAGTCTATGCCTTATATAACCACTATGAGTCCCTTATAGCGTATTTTTTTCCCTTTTTGTTTTGCAATGTTTTTACCACAAACCAAAGACCCCCATTCAGAGGCAACACCATTAGCTGCTAATCCAAAGTCACTCGGAACCAGTTCGAGACACCCCTCACACCTTCGAGCTCAAATTTCCATCTCCTTATGAGACCATCATCTCATATTTAACAAACAAATTTCGGGACCGCTCCCCAGAAGTCACCTCAATTTACGAGCCACATCATGGTGATGCAAATGTCTATGGACCTATACTTGCATCAAACTTTCCTACCACCACTCATCTGCGTTCTCAGGCCATCGCCCATTAAGGAACATCATTTTTATTTTAGCATATAGACGTCTACTCCGCCCACCGCATCTTATGCGGATCACCGGACCATCGTCTGAAAGATGGATCATTTCCTTTGCATGTATTTGGCATATAACTGCCTCCATAATTACACTCACATCATATGTAGTCAATTCCATCCACCACAATTCACACACGACTCTTTTGACCTCTCTTCGAGAGCCACCTCGGTTTGCGTGCCTCTACTACTATCTATCCCATGCATGTATTGGTATGTTTGAGAGCCACATCCTCCATCCACACTGCATGGATGACCTTTGGACCACTGTCCACTATCCCGACATGGGGAACCAGATGTGACACCGCTATCACTTGACCATGCTAGAGTTTCTTTTAAGCTTTTTTTTAACTCCTTAAAGAATGAAAATATTGTCGAGTGTAGCTGCTTCCTTTCCCACTCGTTAAAGGATAGGAAAGGGCGTCTACATTGTCTCGTTTACCTCCTTTTGCATACCATGTAGACCATCAAATGAAAAGGACTACCTTGGCATATTCAAGCCAAGATCATTCCCCTCTACATGCTTTTATGCTTTCTCGGGTAGAGGGGCTGAACTTTACAAAAAAGCTCACCATGGGTTGTCGTTAAGCTCTTTTCCAGCCTTCTCATCAAGAAAAGATTGCCAAGCAAACTTGGTTTCATTCATGCTCATAAAATTATTTGAATGATCGTCTAGTCAGTATAGGTTTAACCTTTTCTGACCTGATTGGACTACCAACGATAAAGAAGTCTCTCATCCCCTACAGGATGGGCGAGCTCTCCTATGTATACTTTTATCCTTTTTCAGGAACAGGAGACTACCAATGAAAAAGATACCCCACTGGAGTCTTCTTCATGCTTTTAGACTCTCTAAAATTGAAAGCACCATCGATCATTTACTTTCTCGAGCTCGCCAAAAATCCACGAGATCGTACCACAACAGTGTCTCTAGACACCACCCCACAGAAAATAGTTTGGCAGCATTCCCACTTTGGGTCGCCTTTGTTTAGAGTACTCTACAATGTGTCTTCCTTGGATCCCATCAATATCAAAAGTGTCCACCTCCCCCAATTATTTCCCATCTGCAATGACATTCCCATGATTTAGTTTCATTTGCTTCCTGGTCTACCCTACCGTCATACTTTGAACAAAAGAAGTTTGAGACCACTACACTCCCCCTGCCCATGTTCAAATCTTTTCCTTCCCCCCCATTCAGTGGGTCAGTCTACATATTGTCTCACATCTTTTTATTATCTCCCCCATGCTTCTAGTCAAGGAAACACCATTTCCTTGACCTGGGGCATGTCTCCCTCTGTCGACGACAACACACATATTCCAGAGGATAGACCCAGAGGTCCCCGTATCTTGGTTTCATTAACCTCATTGATGATTTACTCGGACCACTTGAGAGGATTCCTTAGTGTCTCTCGGGATGGTTGTTTTGCACGTGCTCGACTCCAACTACATCATCGCACCGTTGAGATTCATACAGGGTTTGGTTCATGCAGTATTTGGTCGAAGACCCTGGATGTCACCTGACTCTAGAACATTTATGAGTCTATTCGAGGGACCTAAACAGGTTAATGTCCCTTGTGATTTCTGGGTTGCGGTTGTTAACGCCCAAAAATGGTTAACTACCTCATCTACCCCATTACATGGCTCATCTGTCCACTTTCCTACCATATCTCCATCAAAAACCCATAAAACCATCTAAAAGGTCACCAAAAATCTTGAAATGCCTCCAAAAGGCTATAAAATCCTTTTTTCCTCCAAAAATATCCAAAAAGGAATAAAAAATATAAAATAATGAGGAAAAAAGAAGAAATCCTAAATAGCTGAAACCCTAAACAGCTAAAACCCTAAAAAGTTGACCTAAACCACATGGTTTTATAAATAAGTGATGGAGACCCATTATTCCATATCCATTATCATAAGCATCCTACCTCTGCCGAAATTGTTCTCGAAACCCTAGCTTGCCATTAAGCTATTTTCACCATTGAGAACTCTTTTTGGCCCATTTCCACCACCGGAGAAAGGGAAGGAGCAGCTTGGAGCTCGAAGCCACCCACATAGGACCAGCGCAACGGACTCTATCAACCTCCTCATTGGAGGTAACATCAATAAAGATCATTATTTATTTCTTTACTGTTTCTGCCTTATATTATTTACTTTTCACCGTATTGTTTCATGTTATTTGCTTTTCACTGTTCTAGCTTCAAGAACGTAGTTAGATTAGTTTTCGTTTCAGTTTATCATTATTTAATTCATATATCATTGAACTGCTACTAAGGAATCCATATTTTTTAGTAGGTGCTCATTCGCACAAGCTAGGGTGAAAACCCTAGCAACAGTTTTGGCGACTCCGCTGTCCTTTTTAGTTTATTTTTCCGTACTGTACTTTCGGCTGTCGTTTTCGGCCGCCGGAAACCGCACTTTTTTCTTCCGCAGTCGCGGCCCGACCGTGCATTTCCGGCCCTAACCTGCGACCAGCCCGCCGCTGTCGGCCTTTTTCCTGCGTCCTGGACGCGTCTTTGAACTTTCCCAGCTGCGCCCCGACCGCGTTTTTTCAGCCCACAGCCGCGATCCGACCGCATCTGTAAGCCAGAAACCCGCGACCTAGACCGTGCCTATTCACTCCAAACCCGCAGTCCGACCGCAAAAAACCAGCGATCTGCGCGCGACTGTTGCCTTCAAACCCGCGGTCCGACCGCGTGAGTACGCCCCATACCCGCGGTCCGCGAACTGTTTTTTGCCCTTGTTTCCGCACCGAAACCCAGCCACTTTGCCTCCATTTTTCCTGCACTTGCACAACCACCTGTTCCACTTGCAGCCCTACAGCCATTTATGTCCCTTGTTTACAGAATTGTTTAAAAAAATTTAGCATTATTTATTTTAGAAAAAATTCGCATGGTAAAATTTGTTAAAGTTTTTCATACATTATTATTGTTATTGAGTAATTATTTTGGATTCATAACCTCACAAGCACACAATCTATCCCCTAATTCAAGTGAGACCTAAAATTTACTTAACTCAACCAACACTATAACCTCATTTGAGGAACACAAAAGAACTTTGTAGTTAGGTAGGATCAGGGGGATAGGCTTCCAATAACACCCCTCGGTTATTTACATGTGAGACATAGTTGTTGTCCATTAGGGAACCAAAATCCCTTAGTATTTTTTGACACGGTCACAACCAGATTATCAGAAGGACTCTCCCTTAGGAGGGTTGAAGTCGTGAGATTGGTTCCGGAAGTCTAAGTGGAATACCGAAATCCATTCAGTAACTGAAGGGCTACCTTTCGCAGTTCTCGGAATATCCCTGTATAGGGAATATTTCGGTTAAAGGACCAAGCGGCAGATTTACCTTTCTGGACGTGTCATGAACGGGGTATCTTAGTTGCCCTACTTCTAGGTTTGCGTACCTGGTGTCCCTCCCGGTAGGGGGATACTTTAGCCATTTGACTTTCCTATTTATATTGTCTGACTTGGATTTCATCACCTTGCAGAGGATATACTTAGTTGAGTCATAATACTATTAGTTAGGTGTTTGCATGCTCCCTTACCTCCTCTTGGTCTAGTGAGTCCACCGATTTTTCTTTTTTAGGAAACCGATTGCTTATTGGTATTCTGGCCACTTTGCTGACACTCCGCCTATTGTAGCACGTAGTTACAGTAGGTGTTTTGAGTTGTTTTTTGGCCTGAGTTCCTTATCTTTTCGAACTCCCCTTTTGCACACATGGTTGCATTAGGGTTTTTGAGTTGTTTTTCCGACACCACAACCCACATAGTTGAAAAACCACTTGTCACCATTGACTCTCTGAGACATTCTCGTCGCCTCAGAGGCGAGCCCCCACAGCACGGTTCACTTGACACCACTCGTCATCACCGTAGATCTCGAGCCTTGTCAATTGACTCCACTCGTCAGCGGCATAGGACTTCGTCACCAGATTCTGAGAACACTCTTTACACTGCCCCCACTAGCCCCATGGCTGGCGTGAATCCCAATCCCTTCATTATAGGGACCACCGGTGGTACATCCGCCACTATACCAGTTACTACACCTATCATGGGTATGCCCTCCATGGGAGGCCCGTCTACCATTCCCCTCACCATACCTATTCCCATGGCAGGAATACCCATACCCACTCCATTAGTAACTCCTACTTCCCTTGGTGGCGCAGGACCTTCTCATGCCACCGTAGTTCCCCCACTTGGGGGTAACATCCCTCATATGACCCCTCCACCTAGGGGCATGGGCCCCAACGTGGTCCAACCCACCACCGTGTCACACCCTCCATCCAGTTTTCCATACATGGCTAGCCTCAACCTACCTGACCTAGCCAGGTTAACCAACGACCCCATCCGGCACAACCTTGTGTGGCCCCACATGCCTACCAAACTCCCCTCTGACATCCCTAAGTTTGAGGGTAAGGCAGGTGAAGACCCACAGAACCATATCATGTCTTTCCATCTATGGTGTTCCTCCAATTCCATAGTAGACGACTCCATTCGCCTCTGTTTATTACAGCGCACTTTCACTGGCTCGGCTGCCAAATGGTATATCAAGCAACCCCACGGAACCCACGCCACCTTTACGTCCCTGGCCTCGACCTTCCTCCAGTTCTTCCAATTACCTGTTCACTATGAAGCAGGCGTCGAGATCCCCCTATCATGCAGACAGAACACGGCCACCCATATCACAGACCACATCCATGAATGGCGACGACACCGTAGCCTATGCAAAATCAAGCTAGATGACCAAATCTTCCTAGATTGGTTCCTCAAGTCCCTCCTTCCGCTCATTGCTAAGGACGTGGCAGCTGAACGACCCCAGACTGAAGAAGAGGCTATCCTTAAGGCCCAGCAGTTTGATCTCATTTACGCCCAGTCGGGTTATCTTTACACCATCATACCGGACGCCCCTCGAGGCAATCCCCCACATCACGATGCACCAGGGGCATCCCACGCTGCCGATGGCATCATCGGCCGCCTCTCTTCGCAGCTTCATCCCTTTTCCATGGCCCGTCCTACTCCTGGACCTGAACTTTCGCGGGCTACATCACAGTCCGGAGCAACCAACTCGTATGCTCACATGCCCCATCAACACCATACCCATGGACCCTCATGTCCACCTCAGTGTTTCGGAAATATGACTTCTGCTTACCCCTCCCCGATCGCACCTCAGCCATACTATCACCAGCAGGCTGCACCAGCTCTTGCGCCACCACAATCCCAACCTCATTATTATCAGCCATAGCCAGCCCCTACGGCAAACCCACAACCCGCTCCACAGCACTATCAACAACCCCCTCAAGTAGTCGTGCCAGTGCAGCCTCCACCTCCATATTATCCACCGCAGCTTGCTCCCGCACCTGCGCAAACTCAGAATCCACCTACTACCCAAGGGCAGGTTTATGCCCAAGAAAACCCGCCGCAAAATCAGAACAACCAACGCAACCAGGGCCAACAAAACTGCGGCAGGGGCCGAAATCGCGGGAACAACCAATAGATCGAGCAAGCTAGTCAACACCCTAATCCCCCTGCTAATAATAACGCAGCCCCTACCAACCAAAACCCTGATCGCCCGCCCAAGCAGGA
>LPNX010590963.1:19479-34378 GCA_001517045.1 Pseudotsuga menziesii | reverse complement strand
TTGAAAATTAAAAATTGTAATAGTGAAAATGATGTGAAGCACGGGACTAAAGGGAGAGGCAAAATTGAATAGTAATAAATAACTTTGAGTACCCAGGTATTTTTCCACTCAGACCCTCTGAAGAATCTATTTTTTAGATGAAACCTTTGAATGATATGGTTTTCTATAACCGGTATCAAAGCCTGGTATCAAAGTTGAGTAACCGAGTAGAGTAGCTTAGTAGAGTAGCGATAATAGCCCTAGTAAAGTGTCCAAGTAGAGAAAGAGTATCCAAGTCGAGTAGCCAAGTGGCCATTCAATAAGGGGACAAGTAGCCAGTATGTAGAGGAATCAGTTATTGTTATAAAGTCCTAGGAAAGACAAGGAAAAAAGGGGGAATTTCTTCTTGAAATAGAGAAAGCTAAAGATCACCTAGAGGGGGTGAAGGCTTTTACAGAAATTCATGAAACCAAATTAATTCCATGCTGTCGTTTTCTCCCTTCCAATAAACTAGCAATGGTAACCACGGGTGCAATAAAAAAACCTTGTTGCAAGCTAAGCAATGACATATAAACATAAACAACAAGAAAGACAATTTGAAGTATTGAACCACAAATTTTAGTAAATAAAATTTTATGGATACAATATTTTAAAGACATTATATTCTTCACATAATTGGCCATTACAATATCCGGATTTCAAAAGTAGTCATAAAAATTATTCCTCTCTCATCCAAATGACAATGGATTCTTAGATTTTGTAGTTCATTGTAGATGCATAAATTTATGGATCTATCTACTAAATCAATAAAATAGATCAAATTTATAAAGAGAAAAAATAAATAATTTATTTATACATTTCTTAAATGTGGATCATGAATATGGAAATTCATAACATTTTGAATCTCACCGAACATGTCCAAATTCTAATAATATAAAAAAGAGGGTAGGTTAATGGACATACTTGGAATTGCTTGGCTTTTATATTTGCAAATCTACTGAAATATGAATCAAATTATAAATTTTTCATGATATTATAAGTCTTATTTTTTATTATGAATTTAATCTATCTATTTCTTGATATATCCAACAATTTTAAGTTTTTATTTATATTTTTTTTTAAATTCCAAAAACATAACCTAAAAGAATAAGATGCTTAATTGTCCCTTAGCGATCAATTGCTTAAAATATTAGTTGAATGGTTAATTGTCCCTTCGTAGTGGGCAATTGTCTCAATTGATAATACGCAGGATAATTGCCAAGATTCTTTACTTAAATCAATTGTCATTGCCAAAAGATAATTCACTTAAGAAAGAAGAATGGCATATTTGATTATGCAAAGAAGTCATTTTGTACATACTTGATTTAAGAAGAAGGCATATTTGATTTTAATCAAGCCTTTCAAACTGCTCAGAAATGTACATTGAGAGGGGGAGGCACATAAGTTGAAACACATTGTTTGCAATTTCAAAACACAGAACCGTGCACTCACACCAAGCTACTATCCTTCTGGTCTCAGCGAACCCAGAAGCCCTCAGCTACCACGAACGAAAACTGAGAAACGTTCTTGTAGTGCTACAATGTTGCAAACATAACCGACATCGAAGTAGACAATGGATGAGATACAATTTTTATATTCTAAAATTGGAATGTAGGGCGAAAGCATTACAGGTTGTTTTGTTGTGGAAAGGAATATCTACTAATATGGGATAATGATCTCAGGCCAACTTGTTGCTAATCCTATGGCCAATTAAACTGGTGAACAACTTCCTCTATCTGTTCTTTTTGTATTTTTCTTGTTTTGAAGCCAACAATAAAGGATCCCTTAAGCATAGGGTAACTCTTAATAATTGTGCTACTTCAGAGGATTTCCTCTACCACAGCCGTGTCTATGAATCTTGTCGTGCCTGCTCTATCCTCCGTCCACAAGTATTGCTCATATGTATATATTCTTGTGCGAAGGAAAAGTGAGAGATGAAGCTTATCTTCGATAGTGTGATTCTCGTCGATCAATTCCTCAAGGTTTCCAACGCTCATGGGTGAACCACAGGGGTCATCGGCCTTGGACCTGTCCTCTTCATTTTTGTCCTCCTGGGGTTTCAGCCGTCCCTGATTGCTCACAAATTCTTCTTCCATTAACAAATAGTCTTTGATTCGTTCGAGCTTCAACAGCCTGAGCTTGCATTTGGTGAGCGGTGTTACGGTGGGGAGCCGAGCGATAGCCTATGAGCCCTTCTGCTTACATTGTTTCCTACCTACACAAGCAGGCGGAGCGGTCGGCTCGTACTTCTTTTCCTTTCGGTCGCACAGCTCGGAGCGTAGGCCAAGCAGGGAAGCAAACAATTGCTTATCTTATCGTAGAGAATAAGAGTTCACCTTCGTAGCGGCTATGGTAACCCTGATGAGATAGTTCCAGGAGTCAATCTGGCAACGCAAGCTATGGTAACCCTAACGAGATAGTTTCAGCAGTCAATCTGGCAACGCAAACCGATTTCGTGAAGAAAGCTCCAACTCTTGGATTGATGGTGATGGGACATGTGTCACTGTGCATCTAACCTAATCAACTATCAACGATGGAGATTATCCGAATCGTCGAACGATTGATGAAAAAAAAAACATTAAATTTGGAGAGTAGTTTCGAAGACGTAATAAACATGCAGGTTATTCACACTTCATATAAATTTTCATCTTCTAAGCAAGCAATTCCACGCTGTCGTATTCGCCCATATAAAGAAATAGGAAGTGATCCACGATTCTTATCAACTTTCGACCAAGTCAATTCTACGCCGTCGTTCACGCTTCTTATCAACTTCCGACCAAGTCAATTCTACGCCATCGTTGGTCCACGCTTCTTATCAACTTCCAACCAAGTCAATTCTATGCCGTCGTTTTCACTTTGATGAGTGGCGGCAGGTAACGCTGGAATTTGAAATTTAATCCCTTTCACTTTAGGTTTTATACCATTTATTTATTTACTTATATATATAATAACATCCGAATAAATATGTGAACGGCAACTTACCTTTTTAAACAAAATGATAAATATATAATCTATTGATTTATATGTTTTTTGGTCAAACTATTATTAAATATATTCATTAATAAATTAAATATATAATCTACTATTATTAAATATATAAAATGATAAATATATAATCTATTGAGTTATATGTTATTGAGTTATATGTTTTTTGTTCAAAATATTATTAAATATATATTAATAAATTAAATATATAATCTACTATTATTAAATATATAATCTATTAAATATATAATAATATATAAATATTATTAAATATATATTAATAAATTAAATATAGAATTATATTTTTTTGTTAAATTAACATTAAATATAAATTCATAATTCTAAGAAAATAAATATATATATTAATAAATTCATAACTTTAAGAAAATAAGATTTCAATATTATTCTTAAGATCTAGTTTTAACGAGTTATGATTGAGATAAATTTTACACATAAACATATAAATGTAGCACCTACATTCTTTAGACAAATTCAAAATTTTAAAATAGTAAATATAAGGTATTTACATTTATAATAATTATATTATAATTTTGAAAAAATAAATATTAAATAATTATTTGAAGGATGAGATCCATTTGTAAAAAAAAAAAAATTTCACAAATAAATAAAATTTAATTCCAATTAAGGTCAGCCATAAGAATACCTAGTATAATTCTAAATGAATAAAATTGTAGTAAAGCAAAAAAAATATTTATTTGATATTTTATTACATCTTACAATTTATATCACTAATAATATAAACTAAAAGAAGCCTTCCCCAAATAGTTTAATATCCCCTATCCTCCACAAGATTATATTGGGTTACACAATACACTAGCCTAGTTGGCGCTTTATTAACTCATTGCATTTTACATATGGACATTTAAATTCAAATTTTTATTAATCTGCTTAATGTGTTGGTATTTTCTGTTATGAACATATTTTTGAAGCGATGGTTTTGGGTTTGACTCCTCTAATTAATGACAATGATTAATCTTTCTTTTTCGAGTTCTAGGGTTAATAATGTGATTGACATAAAGTGCAATAAAGAAGGTTGAAAACTAGAGGATTTTGTTATGAAAAATGCTATAGGATAAGGTGTTTCCCTACAAGTTAAGGGTGTGAAGCAAATCCCATTTGATGGATGAACGAAGCTTCCCTAACATCTTTACGAAAGAAACATAAAACATAAGTAGGGTTAACACAAAATTAGGTTTTGCTAGGAAGGTTTTCACGAGACAATTTTGCAAAGCATTCATGTTATCTTAAATGAGGTAGCATTTCCAAGACACAGTGGGGTATCGAGTTGTTGAACATATTATCTATCTACATGCAAAGATTTTAGAGTGGATGACATCAAGAGAAGCTCAAAGGGATCTTAAACATGGAACTTGGAACAACTTGTGTAAATACATTGGCTCGTCCCTTAATATGAGGCATCCTTGTGAGAGATCAAAGATCAAGGTATGATGAGGGTTCTTGAGACATGTATGCACAATGTGTTGTTTTTCTATTGTGAACAAGGTTCACCAAACCAATGGCTACCCAACTCTTTTATTGAGAAATTTCCATTCAAATTTTTGGTAAGCAATGGGTTGCCTCAAGATCTTAAGGTTGAGAAAATCGAGTAAGGGAATGACACGAGGAAAGGGATGGAAACTTTTATTTTTACAAGCTATCAAGGGTTTTACTCGATCCTCTCTTTTAATAGTAACAATGGGAAAGTATATTCTTTAATATCAACATAATTATTTCAAGAAGGGAAGAAAAAACTTAGATGAAAATGTGCATTGATTTCTCCAAAATTCAAGATGACTCCTTGTGGTACACCGAGTTTGAGCACAAAATTTACAGATAAAAAAAAACCTTAATGGTTCAATAGAGTCGCGTCATTACAAAAAACAATAGAGATAGAGTTTAGTGATAGACTCAAAAACTGGACCCCAACTATCTAGAGTCGATGCATAATGCATTAAACTAGCATATTATACAACTCAAGCTTCAAATTACAAATTAGTTGGAATGAATTGTCTATAACTTTGTTGTTTTGTTACATAATTAATTAGTTGGAATGAATTGTCTATAACTCTGTTGTTTTGTTACATAATTAATTTTAGTACCATAAATTATGAATTAGTTCGAATGCATTGTTTAGAACTCAGAAGTTTCAATTTGGGGTTATTTCCAGTTTTACCAAATCTATTAATTAACATACATCGATGCAACCACACTATTTATAACATATAAATATTTATTATAATTTGTGACGGGCTAAGTAAGTACTTTGACATCAAAACGACAATATACTAAATCTCATGATGATATCTATTGACGATTTAAATTTATGCATGCATGTCAAATATTTTTTACAAAAGGAAAAATGTCCTACAAGTCCTCAAATTCTAGGCCTAGAGGAAGACTTAAATTCGACAAATACCCTTAGACCCATCAATCAAATTTCTTTTTGACACTTTTGTTTCTAAACTTCTTTCAGTATAAGAATTAATAAAAAAATCAATGCTAGGTCATTGTAAGTGGCTTTCTAGTATTAAGCATGGAATTTACTTAGGATGAACAATGAAAAATCAATAGGCAAGTTATTCACTCTTTCTTATGAATTTTCGTCTTCTATTGCGAGTCAATTCCATGCTATCATTTTCAAATTGATGAGTGGAGGTGCCACTATAATCCATGAAGGGAATTTCAAAGTCTAGGTTTTATAGAATTCATGTACAGTTTCATAATCCACGGCCCCTTCACAGCCAGATCTAGGTAATCACGAGTGGCGCTCAAGTATTTGGAGTGGAATTTACTCGAGATGGATGACAACAACTCACGAGGCAAGTTATTAGCACCAAATTCATGCTTCTTGTTGAATTTTCATTTCTGTCTTATGTCCATTGAACATCGTCATACACCGCGTAGGATAAACAACAACCAAAACACCCTCTTATTTTTTTTATTTTTTTTCATTATTCTAATTAAAATTGTATCTTATTTTTTATTTTTATTTTCATTATTCTAATGAAAATCGTATGCAGAAATTATAAAATTTGCAATTTTGCAATTTTAGTAACCACAATCATGTTTCTTGAATTAAATAATATATTTTAAAACTACCCATGGATCAAAGGCGTTTTGGTCATTGGGTATACTGCTATGCCATACACCACAAGTCAATTCCATGTTGTCCTCCACTACATGATAGAAGTGTGAATAACATGCCTACGGGAAAAATATTTTTTTGTTAGTTAGAAGCTGGTGCATAGGAAAGTTGAATGTAAAGTATTTGTGAAGAATTAAAAAAATTATTTTTTTTAATAATAACTCGTAAAAGTTGGGATCTAACTCATGGTGATCTTCCCTTCAGTGTAGTTCAGTTTGAGTTTGATGATTTTGTGATGACTTTTTGCTTATGGTTGAGAATAAGGCTACGATGTTTATTGTATCATCGACTTTCAATTATTTTTGTAAATTGTTTTTTGGGATGGTTTAAATATATGGGTTTTTTGATAGATTCCCTATTCACTATTGAGTTTTTTAACAGAAACCGAGAATAATATATTAGGAAAAAAAGGGTGTGCAGAGCCATTCATTACAAAACAAATAACCCAAGTTCCATGGAGGCCTAAAATTAAAAGAAGACTAAAACATCTATGCCTAAAAACAATTTCCTGAAATTCCTAGTACACTTCCTCAAAGTAACCATATCTTGGGAAGGATAGATTTTAACAAACTGTCGATTTAGCAGGATACAAAAAACCATTCAGAGTATAACTAGAAAGAAAGCACTACGTCTTCTTGCCTTTGTATTCAAAAGAAGGCTGAGTAATAGAGACTTCTTCCATGGGAAGAGCACCTTGTTTTGGAGAATCATGGAAATGGTTGCACTAGGACATTTTGGACATTTTCAACACTTCCATATTTTATAAGTTCAACTATACCTATTAGCTCCCTTAGGTCGCACTCATGGTCATCAATTATGGAGTCGTGGCAGTCTTTCTTGATCATGGTACTTGATCAAGTGGTATAGGACTTGGGTTTCCCATCACATTCCTACCTAGATCTAGTATTTCTTGTCATAATAGAGTGGATTTGACTTCCTCATTCTTAGGGATTAGATACCCCTATTGAAACGATCAAATCTACTCTAGTGTGGGTGCACACACATCTCTTCTGACATGGGTGGGCGTGCATTCAAAGCATGTTGATGGAAATCCTTGTTGGGATATGAAGACTAAGTTTCTAGATTGTGTTACCTACATCAAGCTTAGTTGAGGGTATGTCCAAATAAATAAATATAAATAGTATAAATAAAAGAAAATAATGGATTAAATATTAAAATGAAAAGATAAATAAATAAAAATACCATGGTTTTGTGAAACCATGGGAAAGGCGATAGTAAAATATGATATAATAATGAATTAAGTAAGCATCTAGATAAAGAATACAAGGATGTGCCTTTTCCATTTGGAAAGGCATGATGCGACCTATTTAATGGTACATTATTGTATTGTATTTATCAAATTTTCACTAATCATTCATTTTATTGTGAAGTGTAATATATAGTTGAATATTTTAGTGTATAGTTATTTTATGAAGAATCTACTGCATAAAATTTAATATAGGAAATACTTATCATATCTGAAAGAAGGAAAATCAACATGGTATTAGAGCTGCAAGGTTTCATATCTTAGTTTTAAATACATATCAAGTTGACACAGTCCTAAACAGTGTACTAGAACAAGATGGTGACCACACTTAGGGTTGAACACATATTTGACAGTGCTATAGACTTCAAATCATAGAAAACTAGAATACAATTCATCTTGGAAGAAAATGAGGTAGATGATTATGTAACCGAAGTTATTCTTGAACCTATTGATGATGATGAGAATATAAGCACACGAATAATGAATCTAAGGAAGAAAGGATTACGATTGACTCAATAAAAGATCACTTGATCCCATAGATTGCATAACTGAGAACAACTAAACAAATGTATGATGCTTTGACGGGTCTATTTGAAACCCATAATCCTAACAAGAAGCTAGCATTATAAAATAAGCTCTGTGACATCAAGATGACAAAGTCAAATACTATTGCTACATACTTTATGAATATTACTCATAGAAGAGCTAAACTCATAACTATTGGAGAAAAATTGGATGATATTGATCTTATCTCATTAGCTCTCAATGGTATCCCCACTTCATGGGAACCTTTCATTCAAGGTGTTTGTTCCAGGGATGCACTACGATCACTTGATCGATTGTGGGTTGATTTTGTCCAAGAAGAAGGAAGGATTATGTCTCGAAGTGGTTCTAAAAAATCTCGGGATGAAGAAAATTTAGCCCTTGCAGCTCAAACAAACAAAGGGAAAGGAAGGAAATTTCCTTATAAAAATAAAGGGAACATACATGTCCCAACTTATGAACATAAGACACAGGATCTTTCTCATATCAAGTGTTATAACTTTTAGAATTTTATCCATTTTTCTAACAAATGTTTTGAGAAGGAAATAAAGGGAAGTCACCATGCATCAATACCTGATATTGAAGAACTCCCACCACAAAAGAAGGCAAGAGAAGATAATTTTGATGAAGTTGATGAAGACTGAAGAAAATACTATTTCTTCTAGCACATATGATAGTAAGAATCCTTGGATATATCTAAGTTCTCCCAAGTAACTTAAAGACCAATGATGGGGAATTTCGGAAGGAAATAGAGAATAAGAGGGAGTCATCAAAACAACATGAGAGCATAGTTTACATACTTAGGGAGAGTTATGAATAAAACAATCAATGTTCTTAAGGAAGCAGATTATATCTAGATACAGAGGGATCAAGATATTCAGGTTAAAAAGGGAGCGGTTCAACTCCAACACTTATCTATAAATGAGAAAATTGCAGACATGCTGACTAAGCCTCTACCTAAGGCAAAGTTTGTATACTTTAGAGACAAGCTTAGTGTGGTGGAGAATTTCTCCCTTGCTGAGCGGGAGTGTTGATGTTTGGGGTAGTTTTGGGCAGACATCCTCTTAGATGTAGCCATGGTGCTTGTCTTTATGGTTCATGGTGTTTTAACTTGTCGAGGATAATGATGGTTCACTCACTATTGTATGTGAGGCCCCTGGATGTATCCTTTCTTGGTCATGGTGCTTCGCCAAATAGTTGAAGGATTGGATGCTTGCAAATCTACTCCCTATTTCTTAGAGGCCTTGGTATAGTCCTTCTTTATCATGGTACTTGATCAAGTGGTATAACACTGGGGTTTCCCATCACATGCATACTTGGATTTGGTATTTATTGTCATAACAGAGTGGATTTGACTTGCTCATTCTTAGGGATTAGTTACCCCTATTGGAATGGTCAAGTATACTCTAGGATGGGTGCACATACACTATATCTCTTTCGACATGGGTGGATGTGCATGTGAAGCAAGCTGATGGAAATCATTCTTGGGATATAACGACTAAGTTTCTAGGTCTTGTTATGTACATTAAAGAATAGTTCAGGGTATGTGAAAATAAATAGATATAAATAATATAAATAAGACAAAAGAATGAGTTAAACATTAAAATGTGAGTTAAACATTAAAATGGAAAGATAAAGAAAATAAAAATACCACAGTTTTATGAAACCATGGGAGAGGCGATAATAAAAATATGATATAATAATTAATTAATTAAGCATCTAAATAAAGAGTAAAAGGATGTTCCCTTTACTGGGAGGCGGAAGGACTCCCAGAGAAAGCAACAGGTGGAGGGACTGACAAAGGCATGAAGACATGAAAAGGGAGAGGATCTTAGGCCTACCCAACTATGGCCTCAAAGGGATTGTAGGTTGGGGGGGTTTTAATGCTGTTTGATGCTATGGGAGGAGAGGATAAATCCAATCAAGAGCCAAAACTGGGAGGACAATCTACAGACCAAAGGCCAGGCCAATGTTTGCCCAAAAATTATCTAATATCTTCGATGCATATTTGATTTACTAAACTTAGAGATTGAATCCAATTATGCAAGACCATGCGCTCATCGAGAATTTTGTGAGAATGAAACCATCAGAGAAAGCTCTCGTATGGTGGATAAAATAATCTTGGAAACCTAAGGGGAACTATGACCTCCAACTGGGATCCAAGGGTTTCTTCACCATCTCCTTTCTGAACTTAGAGGATAGAAATAGAGTTTTGGATGGAGGCCCCTACTTATTTTACTCTGTATGCTTATTCTTGAGACACCAGAAAAGAAAAAGTTCTTCCTGGACAAGGAAGACATGAAAGTGGTGCTAGTATGGATTAGGCTTTACCCCTTTCCAAGTGAATACTGGGATCCAAAAATATTGTAAGATTTAGGGAATCCTCTAGGGAAATTGGTCAAGATATCAGAACAAACCAAGGCTCAGAGATACATGGCCTACGCAAGAATATGTGTTTACATGGATCTAACCAAAGAACTACCTGAATCCATCAAAATGCCATGGGAAGCTGAAGACTAGGTACAAACCCTAGACTATGAGCATGTCCCATTTTGATGTCATAGATTCCATGAGTACAAACATCTATTTAGAGATTGCTCCATGAACGCCCCAAAATCAACATCTAGGAAGGAGGAGGAAAAAAGAGACCAAGGGTTTATCCATATTTCCTCGGGCAAGAGAGGAGAAAGAAAGCAGGATAACCAGGAGGTGAACAAAAAGGGTCCGAGTATCCAATAAAGTTGAATCCCTAGAAGATCAACCAGGGGAGATACTTGATCAACACCAGGAAGGACAATAGGGGGAACACTACCAGTAGGAAACTAAGGACAACTCTTCCAAAGAGACATATGTCACCACAAACGGAAGAATTGACAAAGAACTCGAACAAGACATATGGGACAAAGCATAGGATATGGACATAGGAGATCTAGATATGGATGGTATTGAAAAATCCTGTGCAGATGTATCAAAAGGATATGTCCCACAAGAATGAGTGGTATTACTAGAAAAATCCATCATCAAGGCAAGGAAGATAAATTACCTGGGTGTTAGCCCAGGATCCCACAAGGAGAATAAGAGAAATAATGAGGACCCATGTAAGAAGATAGGGAGGCAATCGAATAAGCAGAGAGTAGTAGAAGCGGGCCGACGATTGGTTGAATCAAGTCAATACCCTAGTATTAAGGAATCCCTAGGGTTATAATCCCTTATGTTTTCAATTTCTCAATGAAGATAGTAACTTGAAATATAAGTGTTAGAATAATCAACCCATAGTTAGCTACCTTAGACATTAATTTAATTATTTTTGTCTTATTTGCCTAGTCTCATGATTCCACCTTATGCAAGTTGTCATTTACCTATCCATAGTGGTCAAACTTTCCTATTTTGACTCATGTAGCGCTTGGGAAACCTCAAGGAATCAATTCTGCTTTATTACTGGTCTCTTAGGCGCCCTTCTGCTTTTTCTGCTTTATTGCCTGCTTTTTCAGTGCTTTAAGGCAATTGGGAAAGTTTGACTAGGTGAGGTGAACTAGTTTTTTTTCCTCTACATACTCCACTCTTTTCTCCTTGGAAAATCATGTATGAGTTGTCATTCGATCACTCTTTAGCTTACCTAAGTGATTTTTCCAATTTGTGAGCTCCATGACTGATTTGGAAACAACTTTTTGCACCTATGGGGGATTTGCTTAATTTTAGTAAGCCTGCTTTTGACTAGATTCGAATTGCCTCCTCATGCATTCGAATCCCTTGTGTAATTATTTAATGCAGCAACCTATTATGTTACAGGGTTGGATATTGTACACTGAGTTAATACAGTTTAGTGTTCAGCTCCATTTTCAGTCTCTTTTGTGAGTGATTTTGCATGATCAATTGATAATTGTTGTGAGTAAAATTAATCTATCACTAGGCTTAGTTTCCACATGGTATCAGAGCCATTGTAGATTGATTTCTCTCCTTCAAAATTGTTTTGCAGGTTCGACATCAGTGACTGGGAGCCTTCTACTGACAGTCGGGACAATTTCTAAGCTATGGATCAATCTCAGAAGATCATCTTGACTCCCTTCAACTTCTTTGAATGGAAAGCATAGATGGAGATACTGTTGAGAGAGAAAGGCCTCTACAGGGTGACTATGGCAACAGAAGCAGAGCCCAATGCAGCTGCAGAGAAGATTAAATGGCACAACAGGAGGGATGAGGCCTATGGTCTCCTGTGTCTGAGTATTTCCAGGGACCTCCTTTTCCATCTTGATGGATTGACATCACCGAATGAAGTATGGGAGAAGCTTACTGATCTTTTTGGAAAGACAGATGAGATTAGGGGACATCAAATTGAAAATGAGTTCATTTCCCTGAGTCCCAACAGCTTTGAACCACTGCAACTCTATTTCTCCAAGTTCAAAGCACTTGTTTTGCAGCTAAAACAATGTGGCATCGAAAAGAAGGACGATCAGCTGGTCTTGGCCATACTCTCGAAGCTTGGCCCTGACTATTTAGTGTTTGTTTCAACCTTATATGCCACAAAGTTGACAGCTCGAACCTAGAAGATGCCTAGACTTGCAGATTTCATGGAATCTCTCACACAAGAACAGGACAAGTTGGTGATGATGGGCACCATCAAACCATCCAAAGACCAAGCTCTGGTTGCTGGAGATTTGAAGGTAGATTCAAAAAGAAAAAAAAATCTAAAAATCCACTTGAGCAAAAGAGAGACAAGAACAAGTCTCCAGAGGAGCCACAAGGTTCCAAGAAGAACTACCAGAAGAAGAAGAATAAAGGAGAAATGAGCAAGTGCGCATAATGCAATAAGGGAAATCACACTGAAAGCTCTTGTATGAAGAAGCAAATAGACATGCTGACCCAACTCCTGGAGAAGAATGGCATCTCCTTTCCAGACAGCTCAAAGAAGAGAGAAGGAGGATCAAGTTCAGAAGACAGAGAGAGAGTTCATGCATTGGTTGTTGGCACATCAAGCTCACCTAGCTTCATCATTGATTCTGGAGATTCTAGACACATGGTTTCAACCAAGGAGCCATTCTCCTCACTTGACATGTCGAAAGGACCACCTATAGTACTAGGAGATGACTCTCTCACTGGAAGTTTGGGCAAAGGGAGGATTGATCTTGATCATGGACAGTTCAGCAATGTGTTGTATGTGCCTGGTCTTGCCTCCAACCTCTTATCAGTGTACCAGATGACTCACACTGGGTCTCCAAAGAAAGTCATATTCTCCCCTGATGAAGTTGAGATCACAGAGATCTCAAGTGGTAAATTCATTGCAAAAGGAGTTGCAAATCATGCTCAAAAGGTATACATGTTCTCACACTTCCTACCCTACTCAAACCCCTCTACTCTTCTGATTCATGCTAATGAAGCAAGCAAGCTTTGGCATGAAAGATTTGGCCACCTAAATTACAAGTATCTTTCTGATCTTAGTGAAAAAGAGATGGTCATAGGGTTGCCCAAGATAAAATTTTCCAAAGGAGTCTACCAAGGTTGTATCCTAGGAAAACACCCAGAGCATAAATTTGAGAGAGCTAGGTCATGAGAGAACCTCTGCACCCCTCGAGATGATCCATAGTGATGTTGCTGGACCATTCCCTCATATGTCCATGAGTCAGGCCAAATATGCATTAACTTTCATAGATGACTTTTCCAGGTATTGCTGGGTTTACTTCCTGGAACACAAGTCTGAAGTTTTTGGCCTCTTCAAAGTCTTTAAGGCTTTGGTTGAAAACCAGTCTGGGAGGAAACTCAAGGTCCTCATATCTGACAATGGTGGTGAGTATGTCAAGTCTGAGTTTATTAATTATTGTGCAGATGCAGGTATTCAGATGCAGCATTCTATCCCTTACACACCACAGCAGAATGGTGTTGCTGAGAGGAAGAACAGATCACTGAAGGAGATGGCAACATGCATGATGGAGGCCAAAACTTTGCCACCAAAGTAATGGGCCGAAGCTATAAACTGTGAAGCCTATATCCAGAATAGGGTCCCTCATAAATAGCTTGAAGGTATGACTCCTTTCAAATCATGCAGTGGGCACAAGCCAGATGTGAGCCATTTCAGGATTTTTGGCTCAAGAGCTTGGGCTAGAATTCCAAGAGAAAAGAGAAAGGCTTTGCAGCCCCAAAGCCAAGAGTGTCTATTTGTTGGGTACTCTAAATATTCAAAAGGGTACAAGCTGATAAATTTGAGCACAAACAAAGCCTCCATTGAAAGGTGTGTTTAGTTTCAAGAAGAACCCCTTGCAGCAGTGGAAGTTGGAGAAGCCTCTTCACCACCTGAACCTCTGAAAGTAAGTGAAGAGTTTGTTGAACATGCTGATTCTGATATGTCTAATAGTGATGAGTTTATTGTAGACCCTAACAGCCCTACAAGGCCAAAATGGGCAGCCAATACACTACATGCAGCAGGAGAGCTAGCTGGGGATCCCAATGACCCAAGGAGGACTAGATCTCAATTTGAGAGTGGTTTGTGCATGAAGGATCCTATGTTTGCTGAGAAATGCTATTTGATGGTGGAATCAGATCCTCAAACATATGAAGAAGTAGCAGGAGATCCAAGATGGCAAGCAGCCATGAAGGAAGAGTTCAACTCACTCCAGAAGAGCAACACATGGGAGCTGGTGGATCTTCCCCCATGGAGGAAGTTAGTTCAGTGTAAGTGGGTCTACAAGACCAAATTTGCTGCTGATGGTTCACCTCTGAAGTACAAGGCTAGATTGGTAGCCAAGGGATACTCACAGTTTCATGGCATAGATTACAATGAGACCTTTGCACCAGTGGCAAAGACGGACTCCATCAGGCTAGCCTTAGCCATTGCAGCCTCAAAGCAATGGGAGGTACATCACATGGATGTAAAATGTGCATGTGCCTTCCTGAATGGAGATATCATTGAAGAAATATATATTTAGTAG